>CM065425.1:69148191-69375660 GCA_033060865.1 Dorcus hopei | reverse complement strand
ATTTCAAATATGGGGTCGTTTATGCCGCTAGTCCCAACTGTTCTCGAGTTATCGAGGTTTTTGTGTAGAAAATTTCAAATTTTTTCCGACGATTTGGTCGGAAATTTCTCGAAAAACATTTTCTCGAACTTTCGGAACTGATCCTACCTTATAGATCTCGACGCGGCGATTTCAAATATGGGTCGTTTATGCCGCTAGTCCCAACCGTTCTCGAGTTATCGAGGTTTTGTGTAGAAAATTTCAAATTTTTTCCGACGATTTGGTCGGAAATTTTTCGAAAAACATTTTCTCGAACTTTTCGGAACTGATCCTACCTTATAGATCTCGACGCGGCGATTTCAAATATGGGGTCGTTTATGCCGCTAGTCCCAACCGTTCTCGAGTTATCGAGGTTTTTGTGTAGAAAATTTCAAATTTTTTCCGACGATTTGGTCGGAAATTTTCGAAAAACATTTTCTCGAATCCTTTCGGAACTGATCCTACCTTATAGATCTCGACGCGGCGATTTCAAATATGGGGTCGTTTATGCCGCTAGTCCCAACCGTTCTCGAGTTATCGAGGTTTTTGTGTAGAAAATTTCAAATTTTTTCCGACGATTTGGTCGCAAATTTCTCGTCTCTTAACATTTTCTCGAATCCTTTCGGAACTGATCCTACCTTATAGATCTCGACGCGGCGATTTCAAATATGGGGTCGTTTATGCCGCTAGTCCCAACCGTTCTCGAGTTATCGAGGTTTTTGTGTAGAAAATTTCAAATTTTTTCCGACGATTTGGTCGGAAATTTTTCGAAAAACATTTTCTCGAATCCTTTCGGAACTGATCCTACCTTATAGATCTCGACGCGGCGATTTCAAATATGGGGTCGTTTATGCCGCTAGTCCCAACCGTTCTCGAGTTATCGAGGTTTTTGTGTAGAAAATTTCAAATTTTTTCCGACGATTTGGTCGGAAATTTTCGAAAAAACATTTTCTCGAACTTTCGGAACTGATCCTACCTTATAGATCTCGACGCGGCGATTTCAAATATGGGGTCGTTTATGCCGCTAGTCCCAACCGTTCTCGAGTTATCGAGGTTTTTGTGTAGAAAATTTCAAATTTTTTCCGACGATTTGGTCGGAAATTTTTCGAAAAACATTTTCTCGAATCCTTTCGAACTGATCCTACCTTATAGATCTCGACGCGGCGATTTCAAATATGGGGTCGTTTATGCCGCTAGTCCCAACCGTTCTCGAGTTATCGAGGTTTTTGTGTAGAAAATTTCAAATTTTTTTCCGACGATTTGGTCGGAAATTTTTCGAAAAACATTTTCTCGAATCCTTTCGGAACTGATCCTACCTTATAGATCTCGACGCGGCGATTTCAAATATGGGGTCGTTTATGCCGCTAGTCCCAACCGTTCTCGAGTTATCGAGGTTTTTGTGTAGAAAATTTCAAATTTTTTCCGACGATTTGGTCGGAAATTTTTCGAAAAACATTTTCTCGAATCCTTTCGGAACTGATCCTACCTTATAGATCTCGACGCGGCGATTTCAAATATGGGGTCGTTTATGCCGCTAGTCCCAACCGTTCTCGAGTTATCGAGGTTTTTGTGTAGAAAATTTCAAATTTTTTTCCGACGATTTGGTCGGAAATTTTTCGAAAAAACATTTTCTCGAACTTTTCGGAACTGATCCTACCTTATAGATCTCGACGCGGCGATTTCAAATATGGGGTCGTTTATGCCGCTAGTCCTAACCGTTCTCGAGTTATCGAGGTTTTTGTGTAAAAAATTTTTTTCCGACGATTTGATCGGAAATTTTTCGAAAAAAACATTTTCTCGAATCCTTTCGGAACTGATCCTACCTTATAGATCTCGACGCGGCGATTTCAAATATGGGGTCGTTTATGCCGCTAGTCCCAACCGTTCTCGAGTTATCGAGGTTTTTGTGTAGAAAATTTCAAATTTTTTTCCGACGATTTGGTCGGAAATTTTTCGAAAAAACATTTTCTCGAATCCTTTCGGAACTGATCCTACCTTATAGATCTCGACGCGGCGATTTCAAATATGGGGTCGTTTATGCCGCTAGTCCCAACCGTTCTCGAGTTATCGAGGTTTTTGTGTAGAAAATTTCAAATTTTTTTCCGACGATTTGGTCGGAAATTTTTCGAAAAACATTTTCTCGAATCCTTTCGGAACTGATCCTACCTTATAGATCTCGACGCGGCGATTTCAAATATGGGGTCGTTTATGCCGCTAGTCCCAACCGTTCTCGAGTTATCGAGGTTTTTGTGTAGAAAATTTCAAATTTTTCCGACGATTTGGTCGGAAATTTCTCGAATAAATTCATTTTCTCGAATCCTTTCGGAACTGATCCTACCTTATAGATCTCGACGCGGCGATTTCAAATATGGGGTCGTTTATGCCGCTAGTCCCAACCGTTCTCGAGTTATCGAGGTTTTTGTGTAGAAAATTTCAAATTTTTCCGACGATTTGGTCGGAAATTTTTCGAAAAAACATTTTCTCGAATCCTTTCGAACTGAACTGATCCTACCTTATAGATCTCGACGCGGCGATTTCAAATATGGGGTCGTTTATGCCGCTAGTCCCAACCGTTCTCGAGTTATCGAGGTTTTTGTGTAGAAAATTTCAAATTTTTTCCGACGATTTGGTCGGAAATTTTTCGAAAAACATTTTCTCGAATCCTTTCGAACTGATCCTACCTTATAGATCTCGACGCGGCGATTTCAAATATGGGGTCGTTTATGCCGCTAGTCCCAACCGTTCTCGAGTTATCGAGGTTTTTGTGTAGAAAATTTCAAATTTTTTCCGACGATTTGGTCGGAAATTTTTCGAAAAAACATTTTCTCGAATCCTTTCGGAACTGATCCTACCTTATAGATCTCGACGCGGCGATTTCAAATATGGGGTCGTTTATGCCGCTAGTCCCAACCGTTCTCGAGTTATCGAGGTTTTTGTAGAAAATTTCAAATTTTTTTCCGACGATTTGGTCGGAAATTTCTCGAAAAACATTTTCTCGAATCCTTTCGGAACTGATCCTACCTTATAGATCTCGACGCGGCGATTTCAAATATGGGGTCGTTTATGCCGCTAGTCCCAACCGTTCTCGAGTTATCGAGGTTTTTGTGTAGAAAATTTCAAATTTTTTCCGACGATTTGGTCGGAAATTTTTCGAAAAACATTTTCTCGAATCCTTTCGGAACTGATCCTACCTTATAGATCTCGACGCGGCGATTTCAAATATGGGGTCGTTTATGCCGCTAGTCCCAACCGTTCTCGAGTTATCGAGGTTTTTGTGTAGAAAATTTCAAATTTTTTCCGACGATTTGGTCGGAAATTTTTCGAAAAACATTTTCTCGAATCCTTTCGGAACTGATCCTACCTTATAGATCTCGACGCGGCGATTTCAAATATGGGGTCGTTTATGCCGCTAGTCCCAACCGTTCTCGAGTTATCGAGGTTTTTGTGTAGAAAATTTCAAATTTTTTTCCGACGATTTGGTCGGAAATTCTCGAAAAACATTTTCTCGAACTTTCGGAACTGATCCTACCTTATAGATCTCGACGCGGCGATTTCAAATATGGGGTCGTTTATGCCGCTAGTCCCAACTGTTCTCGAGTTATCGAGGTTTTTGTGTAGAAAATTTCAAATTTTTTCCGACGATTTGGTCGGAAATTTTCGAAAAACATTTTCTCGAATCCTTTCGGAACTGATCCTACCTTATAGATCTCGACGCGGCGATTTCAAATATGGGGTCGTTTATGCCGCTAGTCCCAACCGTTCTCGAGTTATCGAGGTTTTTGTGTAGAAAATTTCAAATTTTTTCCGACGATTTGGTCGGAAATTTTTCGAAAAAACATTTTCTCGAATCCTTTCGGAACTGATCCTACCTTATAGATCTCGACGCGGCGATTTCAAATATGGGGTCGATAATGACGCAAGTCCAAACCTTTCTAGAGTTATAGAGGTTTTTGTGTAGAAAATTTAAAATTTTTTTACGAGGGTTTGGTCGGAAATTTTTCGAAAAAACATTTTCTCGAATCCTTTCGGACATGATCCTTCCTTTTTGATCTCGACGCGGCGATTTCAAATATGGGGTCGTTTATGCCGCTAGCCCGAACCGTTCTCGAGTTATCGAGGTTTTTGTGTAGAAAATTTCAAATTTTTTCCGACTATTTCGTCGGATAATTTTCTCAGAACAATATTTTCTCTAATCCTTTCGTACCTCATTCTACCTTATAGATCTCGACGCGGCGATTTCAAATATGGGGTCGTTTATGCCGCTAGTCCCAACTGTTCTCGAGTTATCGAGGTTTTTGTGTAGAAAATTTCAAATTTTTTCCGACGATTTGGTCGGAAATTTTTCGAAAAACATTTTCTCGAACTTTTCGGAACTGATCCTACCTTTTAGATCTCGATGCGGCGATTTCAAATATGGGGTCGTTTATGCCGCTAGTCCTAACCGTTCTCGAGTTATCGAGGTTTTTGTGTAGAAAATTTCAAATTTTTTCCGACGATTTGGTCGGAAATTTTTCGAAAAACATTTTCTCGAACTTTCGGAACTGATCCTACCTTATAGATCTCGACGCGGCGATTTCAAATATGGGGTCGTTTATGCCGCTAGTCCCAACCGTTCTCGAGTTATCGAGGTTTTTGTGTAGAAAATTTCAAATTTTTTTCCGACGATTTGGTCGGAAATTTTTCGAAAAACATTTTCTCGAATCCTTTCGAACTGATCCTACCTTATAGATCTCGACGCGGCGATTTCAAATATGGGGTCGTTTATGCCGCTAGTCCCAACCGTTCTCGAGTTATCGAGGTTTTTGTGTAGAAAATTTCAAATTTTTTCCGACGATTTGGTCGGAAATTTTTCGAAAAACATTTTCTCGAATCCTTTCGGAACTGATCCTACCTTATAGATCTCGACGCGGCGATTTCAAATATGGGGTCGTTTATGCCGCTAGTCCCAACCGTTCTCGAGTTATCGAGGTTTTTGTGTAGAAAATTTCAAATTTTTTCCGACGATTTGGTCGGAAATTTTTCGAAAAACATTTTCTCGAACTTTCGGAACTGATCCTACCTTATAGATCTCGACGCGGCGATTTCAAATATGGGGTCGTTTATGCCGCTAGTCCCAACCGTTCTCGAGTTATCGAGGTTTTTGTGTAGAAAATTTCAAATTTTTTCCGACGATTTGGTCGGAAATTTTTCGAAAAACATTTTCTCGAATCCTTTCGGAACTGATCCTACCTTATAGATCTCGACGCGGCGATTTCAAATATGGGGTCGTTTATGCCGCTAGTCCAAACCGTTCTCGAGATATCGACGTTTTTGTGTAGAAAATTTCAAATTTTTTTACGAAGATTTGGTCGGAAATTTTCGAAAAACATTTTCTCGAATCCTTTCGGAACTGATCCTACCTTATAGATCTCGACGCGGCGATTTCAAATATGGGGTCGTTTATGCCGCTAGTCCCAACCGTTCTCGAGTTATCGAGGTTTTTGTGTAGAAAATTTCAAATTTTTTCCGACGATTTGGTCGGAAATTTTTCGAAAAACATTTTCTCGAATCCTTTCGAACTGATCCTACCTTATAGATCTCGACGCGGCGATTTCAAATATGGGGTCGTTTATGCCGCTAGTCCCAACCGTTCTCGAGTTATCGAGGTTTTTGTGTAGAAAATTTCAAATTTTTTCCGACGATTTGGTCGGAAATTTTTCGAAAAACATTTTCTCGAATCCTTTCGGAACTGATCCTACCTTATAGATCTCGACGCGGCGATTTCAAATATGGGGTCGTTTATGCCGCTAGTCCCAACCGTTCTCGAGTTATCGAGGTTTTTGTGTAGAAAATTTCAAATTTTTTCCGACGATTTGGTCGGAAATTTTCGAAAAACATTTTCTCGAATCCTTCGGAACTGATCCTACCTTATAGATCTCGACGCGGCGATTTCAAATATGGGGTCGTTTATGCCGCTAGTCCCAACCGTTCTCGAGTTATCGAGGTTTTTGTGTAGAAAATTTCAAATTTTTTTCCGACGATTTGGTCGGAAATTTTTCGAAAAACATTTTCTCGAACTTTCGGAACTGATCCTACCTTATAGATCTCGACGCGGCGATTTCAAATATGGGGTCGTTTATGCCGCTAGTCCCAACCGTTCTCGAGTTATCGAGGTTTTTGTGTAGAAAATTTCAAATTTTTTCCGACGATTTGGTCGGAAATTTCTCGAAAAACATTTTCTCGAATCCTTTCGGAACTGATCCTACCTTATAGATCTCGACGCGGCGATTTCAAATATGGGGTCGTTTATGCCGCTAGTCCCAACTGTTCTCGAGTTATCGAGGTTTTTGTGTAGAAAATTTCAAATTTTTTCCGACGATTTGGTCGGAAATTTCTCGAAAAAACATTTTCTCGAATCCTTTCGGAACTGATCCTACCTTATAGATCTCGACGCGGCGATTTCAAATATGGGGTCGTTTATGCCGCTAGTCCCAACCGTTCTCGAGTTATCGAGGTTTTTGTGTAGAAAATTTCAAATTTTTTCCGACGATTTGGTCGGAAATTTTTCGAAAAACATTTTCTCGAATCCTTTCGGAACTGATCCTACCTTATAGATCTCGACGCGGCGATTTCAAATATGGGGTCGTTTATGCCGCTAGTCCCAACCGTTCTCGAGTTATCGAGGTTTTTGTGTAGAAAATTTCAAATTTTTTCCGACGATTTGGTCGGAAATTTTTCGAAAAAACATTTTCTCGAATCCTTTCGGAACTGATCCTACCTTATAGATCTCGACGCGGCGATTTCAAATATGGGGTCGTTTATGCCGCTAGTCCCAACCGTTCTCGAGTTATCGAGGTTTTTGTGTAGAAAATTTCAAATTTTTTCCGACGATTTGGTCGGAAATTTCTCGAAAAAAACATTTTCTCGAACTCTTTCGGAACTGATCCTACCTTATAGATCTCGACGCGGCGATTTCAAATATGGGGTCGTTTATGCCGCTAGTCCCAACTGTTCTCGAGTTATCGAGGTTTTTGTGTAGAAAATTTCAAATTTTTTCCGACGATTTGGTCGGAAATTTTTCGAAAAACATTTTCTCGAATCCTTTCGGAACTGATCCTACCTTATAGATCTCGACGCGGCGATTTCAAATATGGGGTCGTTTATGCCGCTAGTCCCAACCGTTCTCGAGTTATCGAGGTTTTTGTGTAGAAAATTTCAAATTTTTTTCCGACGATTTGGTCGGAAATTTCGAAAAACATTTTCTCGAACTTTCGGAACTGATCCTACCTTATAGATCTCGACGCGGCGATTTCAAATATGGGGTCGTTTATGCCGCTAGTCCCAACCGTTCTCGAGTTATCGAGGTTTTTGTGTAGAAAATTTCAAATTTTTTCCGACGATTTGGTCGGAAATTTTTCGAAAAACATTTTCTCGAATCCTTTCGGAACTGATCCTACCTTATAGATCTCGACGCGGCGATTTCAAATATGGGGTCGTTTATGCCGCTAGTCCCAACCGTTCTCGAGTTATCGAGGTTTTTGTGTAGAAAATTTCAAATTTTTTCCGACGATTTGGTCGGAAATTTTCGAAAAACATTTTCTCGAATCCTTTCGGAACTGATCCTACCTTATAGATCTCGACGCGGCGATTTCAAATATGGGGTCGTTTATGCCGCTAGTCCCAACCGTTCTCGAGTTATCGAGGTTTTTGTGTAGAAAATTTCAAATTTTTTCCGACGATTTGGTCGGAAATTTCGAAAAACATTTTCTCGAATCCTTTCGGAACTGATCCTACCTTATAGATCTCGACGCGGCGATTTCAAATATGGGGTCGTTTATGCCGCTAGTCCCAACCGTTCTCGAGTTATCGAGGTTTTTGTGTAGAAAATTTCAAATTTTTTCCGACGATTTGGTCGGAAATTTTTCGAAAAACATTTTCTCGAACTCTTTCGGAACTGATCCTACCTTATAGATCTCGACGCGGCGATTTCAAATATGGGGTCGTTTATGCCGCTAGTCCCAACCGTTCTCGAGTTATCGAGGTTTTTGTGTAGAAAATTTCAAATTTTTTCCGACGATTTGGTCGGAAATTTTTCGAAAAACATTTTCTCGAACTCTTTCGGAACTGATCCTACCTTATAGATCTCGACGCGGCGATTTCAAATATGGGGTCGTTTATGCCGCTAGTCCCAACCGTTCTCGAGTTATCGAGGTTTTTGTGTAGAAAATTTCAAATTTTTTCCGACGATTTGGTCGGAAATTTCTCGAAAAACATTTTCTCGAACTTTTCGGAACTGATCCTACCTTATAGATCTCGACGCGGCGATTTCAAATATGGGGTCGTTTATGCCGCTAGTCCTAACCGTTCTCGAGTTATCGAGGTTTTTGTGTAGAAAATTTCAAATTTTTTCCGACGATTTGGTCGGAAATTTTTCGAAAAACATTTTCTCGAACTTTCGGAACTGATCCTACCTTATAGATCTCGACGCGGCGATTTCAAATATGGGGTCGTTTATGCCGCTAGTCCCAACCGTTCTCGAGTTATCGAGGTTTTTGTGTAGAAAATTTCAAATTTTTTTCCGACGATTTGGTCGGAAATTTCTCGAAAAACATTTTCTCGAATCCTTTCGGAACTGATCCTACCTTATAGATCTCGACGCGGCGATTTCAAATATGGGGTCGTTTATGCCGCTAGTCCCAACCGTTCTCGAGTTATCGAGGTTTTTGTGTAGAAAATTTCAAATTTTTTTCCGACGATTTGGTCGGAAATTTCTCGAAAAACATTTTCTCGAACTCTTTCGGAACTGATCCTACCTTATAGATCTCGACGCGGCGATTTCAAATATGGGGTCGTTTATGCCGCTAGTCCCAACCGTTCTCGAGTTATCGAGGTTTTTGTGTAGAAAATTTCAAATTTTTTCCGACGATTTGGTCGGAAATTTTTCGAAAAACATTTTCTCGAATCCTTTCGGAACTGATCCTACCTTATAGATCTCGACGCGGCGATTTCAAATATGGGGTCGTTTATGCCGCTAGTCCTAACCGTTCTCGAGTTATCGAGGTTTTTGTGTAGAAAATTTCAAATTTTTTCCGACGATTTGGTCGGAAATTTCTCGAAAAACATTTTCTCGAATCCTTTCGGAACTGATCCTACCTTATAGATCTCGACGCGGCGATTTCAAATATGGGGTCGTTTATGCCGCTAGTCCCAACCGTTCTCGAGTTATCGAGGTTTTTGTGTAGAAAATTTCAAATTTTTTCCGACGATTTGGTCGGAAATTTCTCGAAAAACATTTTCTCGAATCCTTTCGGAACTGATCCTACCTTATAGATCTCGACGCGGCGATTTCAAATATGGGGTCGTTTATGCCGCTAGTCCCAACCGTTCTCGAGTTATCGAGGTTTTTGTGTAGAAAATTTCAAATTTTTTTCCGACGATTTGGTCGGAAATTTTTCGAAAAACATTTTCTCGAATCCTTTCGGAACTGATCCTACCTTATAGATCTCGACGCGGCGATTTCAAATATGGGGTCGTTTATGCCGCTAGTCCCAACCGTTCTCGAGTTATCGAGGTTTTTGTGTAGAAAATTTCAAATTTTTTCCGACGATTTGGTCGGAAATTTTTCGAAAAACATTTTCTCGAATCCTTTCGGAACTGATCCTACCTTATAGATCTCGACGCGGCGATTTCAAATATGGGGTCGTTTATGCCGCTAGTCCCAACCGTTCTCGAGTTATCGAGGTTTTTGTGTAGAAAATTTCAAATTTTTTCCGACGATTTGGTCGGAAATTTTCGAAAAACATTTTCTCGAACTTTTCGGAACTGATCCTACCTTATAGATCTCGACGCGGCGATTTCAAATATGGGGTCGTTTATGCCGCTAGTCCCAACCGTTCTCGAGTTATCGAGGTTTTTGTGTAGAAAATTTCAAATTTTTTCCGACGATTTGGTCGGAAATTTCTCGAAAAAACATTTTCTCCAATCCTTTCGGAACTGATCCTACCTTATAGATCTCGACGCGGCGATTTCAAATATGGGGTCGTTTATGCCGCTAGTCCCAACCGTTCTCGAGTTATCGAGGTTTTTGTGTAGAAAATTTCAAATTTTTTTCCGACGATTTGGTCGGAAATTTCTCGAAAAACATTTTCTCGAATCCTTTCGGAACTGATCCTACCTTATAGATCTCGACGCGGCGATTTCAAATATGGGGTCGTTTATGCCGCTAGTCCCAACCGTTCTCGAGTTATCGAGGTTTTTGTGTAGAAAATTTCAAATTTTTTCCGACGATTTGGTCGGAAATTTCTCGAAAAACATTTTCTCGAATCCTTTCGGAACTGATCCTACCTTATAGATCTCGACGCGGCGATTTCAAATATGGGGTCGTTTATGCCGCTAGTCCCAACTGTTCTCGAGTTATCGAGGTTTTTGTGTAGAAAATTTCAAATTTTTTCCGACGATTTGGTCGGAAATTTCTCGAAAAACATTTTCTCGAATCCTTTCGGAACTGATCCTACCTTATAGATCTCGACGCGGCGATTTCAAATATGGGGTCGTTTATGCCGCTAGTCCCAACCGTTCTCGAGTTATCGAGGTTTTTGTGTAGAAAATTTCAAATTTTTTCCGACGATTTGGTCGGAAATTTCTCGAAAAACATTTTCTCGAATCCTTTCGGAACTGATCCTACCTTATAGATCTCGACGCGGCGATTTCAAATATGGGGTCGTTTATGCCGCTAGTCCCAACCGTTCTCGAGTTATCGAGGTTTTTGTGTAGAAAATTTCAAATTTTTTTCCGACGATTTGGTCGGAAATTTCTCGAAAAACATTTTCTCGAATCCTTTCGGAACTGATCCTACCTTATAGATCTCGACGCGGCGATTTCAAATATGGGGTCGTTTATGCCGCTAGTCCCAACCGTTCTCGAGTTATCGAGGTTTTTGTGTAGAAAATTTCAAATTTTTTCCGACGATTTGGTCGGAAATTTCTCGAAAAACATTTTCTCGAATCCTTTCGGAACTGATCCTACCTTATAGATCTCGACGCGGCGATTTCAAATATGGGGTCGTTTATGCCGCTAGTCCCAACCGTTCTCGAGTTATCGAGGTTTTTGTGTAGAAAATTTCAAATTTTTTTCCGACGATTTGGTCGGAAATTTCTCGAAAAAACATTTTCTCGAACTTTTCGGAACTGATCCTACCTTATAGATCTCGACGCGGCGATTTCAAATATGGGGTCGTTTATGCCGCTAGTCCCAACCGTTCTCGAGTTATCGAGGTTTTTGTGTAGAAAATTTCAAATTTTTTTCCGACGATTTGGTCGGAAATTTTCGAAAAAACATTTTCTCGAATCCTTTCGGAACTGATCCTACCTTATAGATCTCGACGCGGCGATTTCAAATATGGGGTCGTTTATGCCGCTAGTCCCAACCGTTCTCGAGTTATCGAGGTTTTTGTGTAGAAAATTTCAAATTTTTTCCGACGATTTGGTCGGAAATTTCTCGAAAAAACATTTTCTCGAACTTTTCGGAACTGATCCTACCTTATAGATCTCGACGCGGCGATTTCAAATATGGGGTCGTTTATGCCGCTAGTCCCAACCGTTCTCGAGTTATCGAGGTTTTTGTGTAGAAAATTTCAAATTTTTTCCGACGATTTGGTCGGAAATTTCTCGAAAAACATTTTCTCGAATCCTTTCGGAACTGATCCTACCTTATAGATCTCGACGCGGCGATTTCAAATATGGGGTCGTTTATGCCGCTAGTCCCAACCGTTCTCGAGTTATCGAGGTTTTTGTGTAGAAAATTTCAAATTTTTTCCGACGATTTGGTCGGAAATTTCTCGAAAAAACATTTTCTCGAATCCTTTCGGAACTGATCCTACCTTATAGATCTCGACGCGGCGATTTCAAATATGGGGTCGTTTATGCCGCTAGTCCCAACCGTTCTCGAGTTATCGAGGTTTTTGTGTAGAAAATTTCAAATTTTTTCCGACGATTTGGTCGGAAATTTCTCGAAAAACATTTTCTCGAATCCTTTCGGAACTGATCCTACCTTATAGATCTCGACGCGGCGATTTCAAATATGGGGTCGTTTATGCCGCTACTCCAAACCGTTCTCGAGATATCGAGGTTTTTGTGTAGAAAATTTCAAATTTTTTCCGACGATTTGGTCGGAAATTTCTCGAAAAACATTTTCTCGCATCCTTTCGGAACTGAAACTACCTTATAGAACTCGTCGCGGCGATATCTTCTCTGGGGTAGATTATGGCGCTAGTCCGATCCGTTCTCGAGTTATCGAGGTTTTTGTGTAGAAAATTTCAAATTTTTTTCCGACGATTTGGTCGGAAATTTCTCGAAAAAACATTTTCTCGAATCCTTTCGGAACTGATCCTACCTTATAGATCTCGACGCGGCGATTTCAAATATGGGGTCGTTTATGCCGGTAGTCCAAACCGTTCTCGAGTTATCGAGGTTTTTGTGTAGAAAATTTCAAATTTTTTCCGACGATTTGGTCGGAAATTTCTCGAAAAAAAACATTTTCTCGAATCCTTTCGGAACTGATCCTACCTTATAGATCTCGACGCGGCGATTTCAAATATGGGGTCGTTTATGCCGCTAGTCCCAACTGTTCTCGAGTTATCGAGGTTTTTGTGTAGAAAATTTCAAATTTTTTTCCGACGATTTGGTCGGAAATTTCTCGAAAAACATTTTCTCGAATCCTTTCGGAACTGATCCTACCTTATAGATCTCGACGCGGCGATTTCAAATATGGGGTCGTTTATGCCGCTAGTCCCAACCGTTCTCGAGTTATCGAGGTTTTTGTGTAGAAAATTTCAAATTTTTTCCGACGATTTGGTCGGAAATTTCTCGAAAAACATTTTCTCGAATCCTTTCGGAACTGATCCTACCTTATAGATCTCGACGCGGCGATTTCAAATATGGGGTCGTTTATGCCGCTAGTCCCAACCGTTCTCGAGTTATCGAGGTTTTGTGTAGAAAATTTC
Organism: Dorcus hopei; assembly: GCA_033060865.1. Taxonomy (NCBI): domain Eukaryota; kingdom Metazoa; phylum Arthropoda; class Insecta; order Coleoptera; family Lucanidae; genus Dorcus; species Dorcus hopei. The sequence continues at coordinate 69,362,663 of CM065425.1, read as the reverse complement.
AAATTTTTTCCGACGATTTGGTCGGAAATTTCTCGAAAAACATTTTCTCGAATCCTTTCGGAACTGATCCTACCTTATAGATCTTGACGCGGCGATTTCAAATATGGGGTCGTTTATGCCGCTAGTCCCAACCGTTCTCGAGTTATCGAGGTTTTTGTGTAGAAAATTTCAAATTTTTTCCGACGATTTGGTCGGAAATTTTTCGAAAAAACATTTTCTCGAATCCTTTCGGAACTGATCCTACCTTATAGATCTTGACGCGGCGATTTCAAATATGGGGTCGTTTATGCCGCTAGTCCCAACCGTTCTCGAGTTATCGAGGTTTTTGTGTAGAAAATTTCAAATTTTTTCCGACGATTTGGTCGGAAATTTTCGAAAAAACATTTTCTCGAACTTTTCGGAACTGATCCTACCTTATAGATCTCGACGCGGCGATTTCAAATATGGGGTCGTTTATGCCGCTAGTCCCAACCGTTCTCGAGTTATCGAGGTTTTTGTGTAGAAAATTTCAAATTTTTTCCGACGATTTGGTCGGAAATTTCTCGAAAAACATTTTCTCGAATCCTTTCGGAACTGATCCTACCTTATAGATCTCGACGCGGCGATTTCAAATATGGGGTCGTTTATGCCGCTAGTCCCAACCGTTCTCGAGTTATCGAGGTTTTTGTGTAGAAAATTTCAAATTTTTTCCGACGATTTGGTCGGAAATTTCTCGAAAAACATTTTCTCGAATCCTTTCGGAACTGATCCTACCTTATAGATCTCGACGCGGCGATTTCAAATATGGGGTCGTTTATGCCGCTAGTCCCAACCGTTCTCGAGTTATCGAGGTTTTTGTGTAGAAAATTTCAAATTTTTTCCGACGATTTGGTCGGAAATTTCTCGAAAAACATTTTCTCGAATCCTTTCGGAACTGATCCTACCTTATAGATCTCGACGCGGCGATTTCAAATATGGGGTCGTTTATGCCGCTAGTCCCAACCGTTCTCGAGTTATCGAGGTTTTTGTGTAGAAAATTTCAAATTTTTTCCGACGATTTGGTCGGAAATTTCTCGAAAAACATTTTCTCGAACTTTCGGAACTGATCCTACCTTATAGATCTCGACGCGGCGATTTCAAATATGGGGTCGTTTATGCCGCTAGTCCTAACCGTTCTCGAGTTATCGAGGTTTTTGTGTAGAAAATTTCAAATTTTTTCCGACGATTTGGTCGGAAATTTCTCGAAAAACATTTTCTCGAATCCTTTCGGAACTGATCCTACCTTATAGATCTCGACGCGGCGATTTCAAATATGGGGTCGTTTATGCCGCTAGTCCCAACCGTTCTCGAGTTATCGAGGTTTTTGTGTAGAAAATTTCAAATTTTTTTCCGACGATTTGGTCGGAAATTTCTCGAAAAACATTTTCTCGAATCCTTTCGGAACTGATCCTACCTTATAGATCTCGACGCGGCGATTTCAAATATGGGGTCGTTTATGCCGCTAGTCCCAACCGTTCTCGAGTTATCGAGGTTTTTGTGTAGAAAATTTCAAATTTTTTCCGACGATTTGGTCGGAAATTTCTCGAAAAACATTTTCTCGAATCCTTTCGGAACTGATCCTACCTTATAGATCTCGACGCGGCGATTTCAAATATGGGGTCGTTTATGCCGCTAGTCCCAACCGTTCTCGAGTTATCGAGGTTTTTGTGTAGAAAATTTCAAATTTTTTCCGACGATTTGGTCGGAAATTTCTCGAAAAACATTTTCTCGAATCCTTTCGGAACAGATCCTACCTTATAGATCTCGACGCGGCGATTTCAAATATGGGGTCTTTTATGCCGCTAGTCCCAACCGTTCTCGAGTTATCGAGGTTTTTGTGTAGAAAATTTCAAATTTTTTTCCGACGATTTGGTCGGAAATTTTCGAAAAAACATTTTCTCGAATCCTTTCGGAACTGATCCTACCTTATAGATCTCGACGCGGCGATTTCAAATATGGGGTCGTTTATGCCGCTAGTCCCAACCGTTCTCGAGTTATCGAGGTTTTTGTGTAGAAAATTTCAAATTTTTTTCCGACGATTTGGTCGGAAATTTCTCGAAAAACATTTTCTCGAACTCTTTCGGAACTGATCCTACCTTATAGATCTCGACGCGGCGATTTCAAATATGGGGTCGTTTATGCCGCTAGTCCCAACCGTTCTCGAGTTATCGAGGTTTTTGTGTAGAAAATTTCAAATTTTTTCCGACGATTTGGTCGGAAATTTCTCGAAAAACATTTTCTCGAATCCTTTCGGAACTGATCCTACCTTATAGATCTCGACGCGGCGATTTCAAATATGGGGTCGTTTATGCCGCTAGTCCCAACCGTTCTCGAGTTATCGAGGTTTTTGTGTAGAAAATTTCAAATTTTTTCCGACGATTTGGTCGGAAATTTCTCGAAAAACATTTTCTCGAATCCTTTCGGAACTGATCCTACCTTATAGATCTCGACGCGGCGATTTCAAATATGGGGTCGTTTATGCCGCTAGTCCCAACCGTTCTCGAGTTATCGAGGTTTTTGTGTAGAAAATTTCAAATTTTTTCCGACGATTTGGTCGGAAATTTCTCGAAAAACATTTTCTCGAATCCTTTCGGAACTGATCCTACCTTATAGATCTCGACGCGGCGATTTCAAATATGGGGTCGTTTATGCCGCTAGTCCTAACCGTTCTCGAGTTATCGAGGTTTTTGTGTAGAAAATTTCAAATTTTTTTCCGACGATTTGGTCGGAAATTTCTCGAAAAACATTTTCTCGAATCCTTTCGGAACTGATCCTACCTTATAGATCTCGACGCGGCGATTTCAAATATGGGGTCGTTTATGCCGCTAGTCCCAACCGTTCTCGAGTTATCGAGGTTTTTGTGTAGAAAATTTCAAATTTTTTCCGACGATTTGGTCGGAAATTTCTCGAAAAACATTTTCTCGAATCCTTTCGGAACTGATCCTACCTTATAGATCTCGACGCGGCGATTTCAAATATGGGGTCGTTTATGCCGCTAGTCCCAACCGTTCTCGAGTTATCGAGGTTTTTGTGTAGAAAATTTCAAATTTTTTCCGACGATTTGGTCGGAAATTTCTCGAAAAAACATTTTCTCGAATCCTTTCGGAACTGATCCTACCTTATAGATCTCGACGCGGCGATTTCAAATATGGGGTCGTTTATGCCGCTAGTCCTAACCGTTCTCGAGTTATCGAGGTTTTTGTGTAGAAAATTTCAAATATTAATTCCGACGATATGGTCGGAAATTTCTCGAAAAACATTTTCTCGAATCCTTTCGGAACTGATCCTACCTTATAGATCTCGACGCGGCGATTTCAAATATGGGGTCGTTCATACCGCTACTCCTAACCGTTCTCGAGTTATCGAGTTTTTTGTGTAGAAAATTTCAAAATTTTTTTCCGACGATTTGGTCGGAAATTTTTCGAAAAAAAACATTTTCTCGAATCCTTTCGGAACTGATCCTACCTTATAGATCTCGACGCGGCGATTTCAAATATGGGGTCATTTATGCCGCTAGTCCTAACCGTTCTCGAGTTATCGACGTTTTTGTGTAGAAAATTTCAAATTTTTTTTCCGACGATTTGGTCGGAAATTTTTCGAAAAACATTTTCTCGAATCCTTTCGGAACTGATCCTACCTTATAGATCTCGACGCGGCGATTTCAAATATGGGGTCGTTTATGACGCTAGTCCAAACCGTTCTCGAGTTATCGAGGTTTTGTGTAGAAAATTTCAAATTTTTTTCCGACGATTTGGTCGGAAATTTTCGAAAAAACATTTTCTCGAATCCTTTCGGAACTGATCCTACCTTATAGATCTCGACGCGGCGATTTCAAATATGGGGTCGTTTATGCCGCTAGTCCTAACCGTTCTCGAGTTATCGAGGTTTTTGTGTAGAAAATTTCAAATTTTTTTCCGACGATTTGGTCGGAAATTTTCGAAAAAACATTTTCTCGAATCCTTTCGGAACTGATCCTACCTTATAGATCTCGACGCGGCGATTTCAAATATGGGGTCGTTTATGCCGCTAGACCTAACCGTTCTCGAGTTATCGAGGTTTTTGTGTAGAAAATTTCAAATTTTTTATCCGAGGTTGTGGTCGGAAATTTCTCGAAAAACATTTTCTCGAATCCTTTCGGAACTGATCCTACCTTATAGATCTCGACGCGGCGATTTCAAATATGGGGTCGTTTATGCCGCTAGTCCCAACCGTTCTCGAGTTATCGAAGTTTTTGTGTAGAAAATTTCAAATTTTTTTCCGACGATTTGGTCGGAAATTTCTCGAAAAACATTTTCTCGAATCCTTTCGGAACTGATCCTACCTTATAGATCTCGACGCGGCGATTTCAAATATGGGGTCGTTTATGCCGCTAGACCAAACCATTCTCGATTTATCGATGTTTTTGTGTATAAATTTTCAAATTTTTTTCCGACGATTTGGTCGTAAATTTCTCGAAAAAAAACATTTTCTCGAATCCTTTCGGAACTGATCCTACCTTATAGATCTCGACGCGGCGATTTCAAATATGGGGTCGTTTATGCCGCTAGCCCCAACCGTTCTCGAGTTATCGAGGTTTTTGTGTAGAAAATTTCAAATTTTTTTCCGACGATTTGGTCGGAAATTTCTCGAAAAACATTTTCTCGAATCCTTTCGGAACTGATCCTACCTTATAGATCTCGACGCGGCGATTTCAAATATGGGGTCGTTTATGCCGCTAGTCCTAACCGTTCTCGAGTTATCGAGGTTTTTGTGTAGAAAATTTCAAATTTTTTCCGACGATTTGGTCGGAAATTTTTCGAAAAACATTTTCTCGAATCCTTTCGGAACTGATCCTACCTTATAGATCTCGACGCGGCGATTTCAAATATGGGGTCGTTTATGCCGCTAGTCCTAACCGTTATCGAGTTATCGAGGTTTTTGTGTATAAAATTACAAAATTTTTTTCCGACGATTTGGTAGGAAATTTTCGAAAAAACATTTTCTCGAATCCTTTCGGAACTGATCCTACCTTATAGATCTCGACGCGGCGATTTCAAATATGGGGTCGTTTATGCCGCTAGTCCTAACCGTTCTCGAGTTATCGAGGTTTTTGTGTAGAAAATTTCATAATTTTTTTACTACTTTTTGGTCGGAAATTTCGCTATTAATAACATTTTCTCGAATCCTTTCGGAACTGATCCTACCTTATAGATCTCGACGCGGCGATTTCAAATATGGGGTCGTTTATGCCGCTAGTCCCAACCGTTCTCGAGTTATCGAGGTTTTTGTGTAGAAAATTTCAAATTTTTTCCGACGATTTGGTCGGAAATTTCTCGAAAAAAACATTTTCTCGAATCCTTTCGGAACTGATCCTACCTTATAGATCTCGACGCGGCGATTTCAAATATGGGGTCGTTTATGCCGCTAGTCCCAACCGTTCTCGAGTTATCGAGGTTTTTGTGTAGAAAATTTCAAATTTTTTTCCGACGATTTGGTCGGAAATTTCTCGAAAAAACATTTTCTCGAATCCTTTCGGAACTGATCCTACCTTATAGATCTCGACGCGGCGATTTCAAATATGGGGTCGTTTATGCCGCTAGTCCCAACCGTTCTCGAGTTATCGAGGTTTTTGTGTAGAAAATTTCAATTTTTTTCCGACGATTTGGTCGGAAATTTTTCGAAAAAACATTTTCTCGAATCCTTTCGGAACTGATCCTACCTTATAGATCTCGACGCGGCGATTTCAAAGATGGGTACTAATATGCCGCTAGACCAAACCGTTATCGAGGTATAGAGGTTTTTGTGTTGAAAATTTCAGATTTTTTTCCGACGATTTGGTCGGAAATTTCTCGAAAAACATTTTCTCGAATCCTTTCGGAACTGATCCTACCTTATAGATCTCGACGCGGCGATTTCAAATATGGGGTCGTTTATGCCGCTAGTCCCAACCGTTCTCGAGTTATCGAGGTTTTTGTGTAGAAAATTTCAAATTTTTTCCGACGATTTGGTCGGAAATTTCTCGAAAAAACATTATCTCGAATCCTTTCGGAACTGATCCTAACTTATAGATCTCGACGCGGCGATTTCAAATATGGTGTCCTTTATGCCGCTACTCCCTTCCCTTCTCGAGGTATCTAGGATTTTGTGTAGAAAATTTCAATTTTTTTCCGACGATTTGGTCGGAAATTTTTCGAAAAAACATTTTCTCGAATCCTTTCGGATCTGATCCTATCTTATAGATCTCGACGCGGCGATTTCAAATATGGGGTCGTTTATGCCGCTAGTCCCAACCGTTCTCGAGTTATCGAGGTTTTTGTGTAGAAAATTTCAAATTTTTTCCGACGATTTGGTCGGAAATTTTTCGAAAAACATTTTCTCGAATCCTTTCGGAACTGATCCTACCTTATAGATCTCGACGCGGCGATTTCAAATATGGGGTCGTTTATGCCGCTAGTCCTAACCGTTCTCGAGTTATCGAGGTTTTGTGTAGAAAATTTCAAATTTTTTCCGTCGATTTGGTCGGAATTTCTTCGAACAATCACATTTTCTCGAATCCTTTCGGAACTGATCCTACCTTGTAGATCTCGACGCGGCGATTTCAAATATGGGGTCGTTTATGCCGCTAGTCCTAACCGTTCTCGAGTTATCGAGGTTTTTGTGTAGAAAATTTCAAATTTTTTTTCCGACGATTTGGTCGGAAATATCTCGAAAAAAAACATTTTCTCGAATCCTTTCGGGACTGATCCTACCTTGTAGATCTCGACGCGGCGATTTCAAATATGGGGTCGTTTATGCCGCTAGTCCTAACCGTTCTCGAGTTATCGAGGTTTTTGTGTAGAAAATTTCAAAATTTTTTTACTACGATTTGGACGGAAATTTCTCGATTAATATCATTTTCTCGAATCCTTTCGGAACTGATCCTACCTTATAGATCTCGACGCGGCGATTTCAAATATGGGGTCGTTTATGCCGCTAGTCCTAACCGTTCTCGAGTTATCGAGGTTTTGTGTAGAAAATTTCAAATTTTTTCCGACGATTTGGTCGGAAATTTTTCGAAAAACATTTTCTCGAATCCTTTCGGAACTGATCCTACCTTATAGATCTCGACGCGGCGATTTCAAATATGGGGTCGTTTATGCCGCTAGTCCTAACCGTTCTCGAGTTATCGAGGTGTTTGTGTAGAAAATTTCAAATTTTTTTCCGACGATTTGGTCGGAAATTTTCAAAAAACATTTTCTCGAATCCTTTCGGAACTGATCCTACCTTATAGATCTCGACGCGGCGATTTCAAATATGGGGTCGTTTATGCCGCTAGTACAAACCGTTCTCGATTTATCGAGGTTTTTGTGTATAAAATTTAAAATTTTTTTTCCGACGATTTTGTCGGAAATTTTTCTAAAAAAAACATTTTCTCGAATCCTTTCGGAACTGATCCTACCTTATAGATCTCGACGCGGCGATTTCAAATATGGGGTCGTTTATGCCGCTAGCCCTAACCGTTCTCGAGTTATCGAGGTTTTTGTGTAGAAAATTTCAAATTTTTTTCCGACGATTTTGTCGGAAAATTATCGAAAAAAAACATTTTCTCGAATCCTTTCGGAACTGATCCTACCTTATAGATCTCGACGCGGCGATTTCAAATATGGGGTCGTTTATGCCGCTAGTCCTAACCGTTCTCGAGTTATCGAGGTTTTTGTGTAGAAAATTTCAAATTTTTTTTCCGACGATTTGGTCGGAAATTTTTCGAAAAAAAACATTTTCTCGAATCCTTTCGGAACTGATCCTACCTTATAGATCTCTACGCGGCGATTTCAAATATGGGGTCGTTTATGCCGCTAGTCCTAACCGTTCTCGAGTTATCGAGGTTTTTGTGTAGAAAATTTCAATTTTTTTTTCCGACGATTTGGTCGGAAATTTTTCGAAAAAAAACATTTTCTCGAATCCTTTCGGAACTGATCCTACCTTATAGATCTCGACGCGGCGATTTCAAATATGGGGTCGTTTATGCCGCTAGTCCTAACCGTTCTCGAGTTATCGAGGTTTTTGTGTAGAAAATTTCAAATTTTTTTTCCGACGATTTGGTCGGAAATTTCTCGAAAAAAAACATTTTCTCGAATCCTTTCGGAACTGATCCTACCTTATAGATCTCGACGCGGCGATTTCAAATATGGGGTCGTTTATGCCGCTAGTCCTAACCGTTCTCGAGTTATCGAGGTTTTTGTGTAGAAAATTTCATAGGTTTTTCCGACGATTTGGTCGGAAATTTATCGAAAAAAATCATTTTCTCGAATCCTTTCGGAACTGATCCTACCTTATAGATCTCGACGCGGCGATTTCAAATATGGGGTCGTTTATGCCGCTAGTCCTAACCGTTCTCGAGTTATCGAGGTTTTTGTGTAGAAAATTTCAATTTTTTTTCCGACGATTTGGTCGGAAATTTTTCGAAAAATAACATTTTCTCGAATCCTTTCGGAACTGATCCTACCTTATAGATCTCGACGCGGCGATTTCAAATATGGGGTCGTTTATGCCGCTAGTCCTAACCGTTCTCGAGTTATCGAGGTTTTTGTGTAGAAAATTTCAAATTTTTTTTCCGACGATTTGGTCGGAAATTTCTCGAAAAAAAACATTTTCTCGAATCCTTTCGGGACTGATCCTACCTTATAGATCTCGACGCGGCGATTTCAAATATGGGGTCGTTTATGCCGCTAGTCCTAACCGTTCTCGAGTTATCGAGGTTTTTGTAGAAAATTTCAAATTTTTTTACGACGATTTGGTCGTAAATTTATAGCATAAACTAATTTACTCGCATCCTTTCGGAACTGATCCTACCTTATAGATCTCGACGCGGCGATTTCAAATATGGGGTCGTTTATGCCGCTAGTCCCAACCGTTCTCGAGTTATCGAGGTTTTGTGTAGAAAATTTCAAATTTTTTTCCGACGATTTGGTCGGAAATTTCTCGAAAAACATTTTCTCGAATCCTTTCGGAACTGATCCTACCTTATAGATCTCGACGCGGCGATTTCAAATATGGGGTCGTTTATGCCGCTAGTCCTAACCGTTCTCGAGTTATCGAGGTTTTTGTGTAGAAAATTTCAATTTAATTTTCCGACGATTTGGTCGGAAATTTTTCGAAAAAAAACATTTTCTCGAATCCTTTCGGAACTGATCCTACCTTATAGATCTCGACGCGGCGATTTCAAATATGGGGTCGTTTATGCCGCTAGTCAAAACAGTTCACGAGTTATCGAGGTTTTTGTTTAGAAAATTTCAAATTTTTTTCCGACGTTTTGGTCGGTTATTTTTCGTAAATTAACATTTTCTCGAATCCTTTCGGAACTGATCCTACCTTATAGATCTCGACGCGGCGATTTCAAATATGGGGTCGTTTATGCCGCTAGTCCTAACCGTTCTCGAGTTATCGAGGTTTTTGTGTAGAAAATTTCAAATTTTTTTTCCGACGATTTGGTCGGAAATTTTTCGAAAAAAAACATTTTCTCGAATCTTTTCGGAACTGATCCTACCTTATAGATCTCGACGCGGCGATTTCAAATATGGGGTCGTTTATGCCGCTAGTCCTAACCGTTCTCAAGTTATCGAGGTTTTTGTGTAGAAAATTTCAAATTTTTTTTCCGACGATTTGGTCGGAAATTTTTCGAAAAAAAACATTTTCTCGAATTAAGACAAGGGAGAGCAGGAACAGATAATATCTGTAATGAAATGATAAAGAATGGAGGTGCCGAAGTAAATGAAAGATTGAGAGAAGAAAAAATGCCAGAAGAATGGAGGTGCGGAATAATAGTCCCAATACCGAAAAAAGGAGATCTAACACAATTTTTATACCTGCGCTAGCTTGCTCCCGCCGATTAATTTTTATAATCGCGCTTGCTTGCTTTTTAACCGACGGATAAGATCATTGAAGGAAGTGATTTTAAATCTCACGCCGAAAAAATTTTGTTCAGTAGAGAACAAACAAGAAGAAGAAACAAACGAAAGCTAATCATCAAAAATTCTGCTGCTTTTATTTAGGTCGTCGTGATACTTGTTAACGTTTAACACCGAACCTTACACTCTTATCTTCCTTCCTTTCCAGAGAAAATTTCAATCTTGTTCCGTGCAAAATAATGAAATAAAAACTTTATTAAAATTTCACGTACCTTCTGCAGGGCCGTTAAGGGCGAGCGCGCGATAACGTTTTCATCACCGCGCTTTTTCCAGGACCGTCTTCTGTATCTCAGGGCGACGACGCAGGCAGCATTTTTATGCTGATGTGTTTCGTTCAGCTCAGCCGCCCACGTAAAGCTCGAATAGAAGTAATAAAGAACGTCTCGCTTCTATTTTGCTTTCGAATTATGTTTATCGCATTCGCGTTTTTCATATCGCGTTTTCGCTTGATGAGAACACGTGTTCCTCTTGCTCTTCTTCTTCTTCTTCATCTCATCTTCTACTTTAGGGATGGAAGTTTCAGAAATCCAATAATTTTAATATCCTGTGTGTATATTGTGAATCAAATTGGCAATTGAAGTCGAGCACACAATTCATACGTTATTTTTTTTATAGGGGGTGAAAATAATAAAATTGATGTGCAGAAAACTTTGTGAATCGGAACTCATCGCCTCTCGAATTATAAAAGCAATAGTGAGCGCGAAGACTTGCTTGACGAGTTGATTCAATTCAATTTTGAATTTGTAACATTTGTAAAAAGAGACATTTTCTGATCCGAATTGAAACTTTGCATCTTGTATAGCACGATACACACACATATTATTTGTATCGAGTAATATGCGCCAGCGTAATTCATTTTTATGGCTCCCGCGGAACGACGCAAACCGCTCGCTCGCAAAAGGAAACCGTAAAACTTCATCATGGCATTAAGGTCCTGGAGGAATGCAAAACGCGAAGAGACAGGTCGCGGCGGTCGCGCTTTTATTCGCCGCAACTGGAATAACAAATTGGGCAAGCTCGGCGGGAGAAAAATGCGGGTTTTGTGATGTAATAATCGGGGAATAAATTATTTCGGGGATTTGCGGACGAGCAATTTAGATTACGCCGAGTTTCGTTATTATGGATGCGGCGTTCTCTGTGAGGACGGGGTAACAAGGGAGGCTTATGCCCTGTGAATGGGATTATTGTTTCGCGTTGCGAAATTATTTGGGATTAATTTGATGCGAATCGAAACGTTAATTGGTTCGATTATTCGAAAATAATAACAATAGATCTTTATTTCGTAAGTTCTTAAAATGTGGTGAGGTTAACACACATACACAACCAGAAACGCAGCATTCGCAATTTCGCATTATTTTGACTTGGTTTAAGGTAAAAGGACGTTCGAAGAAATATGTTCATTTTAAATGAAAAATTATTATTATAAACAAGGCGTTGCTTGACCTTCCGGTTACCGTAAAACGCCTGCGTACGTTTTGGAACACGTGTGTCACAAATTTGTTCAAACCTGTAACCTTTTGATCGTAATTAATCGGGGCTCTTCGGTTACAAAACTGAATAAAAGAACGCTGCGCTGAGACCGACAATTGTAGTCAAACATCAGGGTCAACGTTACCAACCGAAGCGCGGTGGCCTGTGGGTAGTTACGACACCCTCTGTCGTTCGCGAGTAGCGTCGACAATCTGGTTCAAACTGGATCCGCTGAGATCGTCAAGATGGCTGATCAGGTTTCCACGATCGGGCCACGGTACATTCACAGGGCAAAAGCGCCACCGGAGAACTAGGCCTAGAAGCCTGGAGTAAAACCCTGCGCCCAAACAGAAAAGCCTACATAGAAGAAACGATTTTTTTTAGCGGCCATGTTAGCTTGTTCGTCGGCGTATATCGTCATATTTTACCTGAGAGAACTAGGGTCCCAGGCTTGGTAAGGGGGTTAAAAACTATCCCCAAGGATATTCGGTGGTGTCACCAAATCTTCCGGCACAGCCGCAAATTAATTACTTCTCCCAAAGAGAAAGAATTCCGGTAATTTTACAATGCACGTAAAACACGTCTAACTGGCACCACGATCCGAACGCGAAAGGACGCGACGAGATTGAAGATGGAGAAGGTCGCTAAGACGCGCGAAAATTACCGACGATAACCAATGATGAACTACCGAGTAGTCACATGGTGCCTTCATAGCCTATGAATGTTGAGCGTTCGCATCACGCAGGTTTCCCCTATAGCGATGTAAATGAGGGGGGACAGGGTAGCCAACTATGCTAAAACGCAGTTCAATGATACCGTATCGTCACGATGTTTTGGCGGCAAATTTAAAACGTAACAGAAGATCAAAGAGCAAATCAAACCAATCACCAATTTCTATCGAAGTTGCCCTTGCTCTTTCCGCAACCGCAGTCCATCTTCTTTTATGGCTTCCGGTTGTACAACAAAAAAGGAATTGTGACGCAGCCATAAAAGAAGATGGACATTAATCTCCAAAAAGAAATTCTTTTTTTTTTTCGAATTGTAGCGAATTTTCTCTTGTGGTGTTTCCCTTTCGGACAACCGTCCAGCAACGGTGAATTTTACTCTCGTGCGATCCGCAAGAGCGCGTTACGGTCGATAATTGCACACAAAGCGAGGTATTATTATACGGAGATCACAATCACAAACGTAACTTACGGACGAATAATGTTGGCGAGATCAAAGGAGTGGAAAGTGGCACGTGCGGTCGACGTTCCCTGGCGTAATTAAGAGGAGACTTCGTGCACGCGAACGACGAAAGAACTGATCATAATCAGCTTTAGGTTTCACCTAAGAAAAAAAAAAAGGAAGCGATTCAAAATCATTGAAGGCAATTAGAAGAACTGATTGCAATAAGGTGTCAGGAGAAGAAACAAGTTTGAGAAATTAAGGGATGATAAAATACATGAAATTGTGAGAAGGATAACTCAAAATGAAATCGAATTTGAGAGATGAGGGATTTTAATCGTTGTGGTCTGGATTTTCGCAGAGAGCAATTAAAATTTCAAGCACATCCACTCAGTCTGGAGTAGTCGCTCATCGGACGCACTCCAACTCCGTCGAATAGCATCACGTACGACATCTGATTACCAACTTGAGAGGAATTGAAAACGCCAACCTTATCCGGTTACCTCTTATTACCGCTTTAATAAATGGCTCCCCCGTCCGAATCAGAATTTACGATGACTGACAAAAACTCGACTCGACAATTGGTTTGCTGTTCGGATAAATGAGAAAATTACGTGCCGAGAATGATGTCCACCACCACCACCCCCCTTGTACACGACACCTCGCTCGCGGGCGAAATAAAGAAATCTCTTTGTTTTGACAGGATCGTTATTAGGAAAAGCAGGGAGCTCGGTTAATTAATCTTTACGGATTGCGTTTATGTTTGCGGCGTTGTCGGAGTTTAAGGGTAATTTGAGTTTTAATGCCGAACTCGAGTTTATTGTTCTCCGGCCGCGGTTGTGCTGCGCTCTTTTCTTACGTTTATGGCGAAGTTAACGGTGTGCAGAACACACACACACGGATCGAATTACTCGCTCGGGAATTTTGTTTATGGTTGCGCTGCGCTGGAAAAAAACTTAGAGTCTCAACTTTACGATGTTCTATCTCACCTTAGCGCGGAGTTAAAAATTTTATTTATTTCCTTTCGTAAGTTGCTTTAATGATGTTACCACGAAATTTAAACAGAACGAATTCGCCCGTTTTCATCTTTCGAGAACTCTCGAGACAATTCTAGAATGCGACTCGGGAACTGTCGAGAAGAGAGATGGTACAGCAATTACAAAAAAAATTAGGATTTACTAACATTTCCTCCGATAAGGAAAATTTATTTTAATTCTTAACTTAGCGTTACTTTGGTGACTTTCATATAAAACTCTTCAGATCTAAAGAGACCTTCATTGTGGAAATAGTCAAAAAAATTCATTTCTTGAGTTCATAGTTCAATGATGACGTTAAACTTGAAATTAAAAGCGGTCCTGTGAATACCTCTTTTTGTCCTTGCTAGTTACCCCTCGGGCTCCAAAGCAATTTGTTCTACGGTCGATCACCCGATTTCGGTGTGGTATTCGCCCGAGACGTTTCGAATAAATAGTTCACGTGCCGGTTGCACTCTGTGCCCTCGGGTCAACGCGGACATCATCCGCTCTGTAATTCATTCAAGCTCCAGAGGAACAAAGGATATTTCTCCGGCGCGGCGATATATCACAGATATATTGCACGTACCCCCTGCATGTGCGGGGTTGAAAATTAAACACGTGTGTGTTGGGAACGCCGCGGCCGTCGAATATTTGCATCAAAAGTTCGAAATCTAATTGTAAATTGTTGAGCCCTTAATTCGAGTTCGAGTCAATTTTAAATTAGTTAGCTTCCGCATCATCATTTTCTTCGTGGCTTCCGGTGAAACCGCGTACTTTTCTATGTAAAAGAAGTTCTTTGTGGTTGATACTCTTCTTGCTGAACTGCTACGTACCTGGTTGCAAATTTGTTGAGCGAGCAAATTAAGTTACGATCCCAACTGCCGGCTATCTCAGTGGGATGGATCGGGGCCATACGTAATCCTCAAAGCAAAGGTTCAATTTAAAAATAAAATAAAATAAAGATCACCAGTATTGCACGCTTGTCTTTATTGATTCACGTCAAAGAAATATAAATTAAACCAAACGGATTTAAATGTTCAGCTTAACATGTCGTTTAGTTAATCGTTTATTAAGTAAAATTGAAATACGAAGCACAGATCCGTTTTTCGCTCACAAACTGATATGTATACACGTACATAACATGTACGTGTATACATATCAGAAGTCCATGAATGAACGTTGTATATAAAAACAATAGGTTGTTATGAGATGTCAGTTACATAAACAATTTGTGCCATTTTTGAATTAAAAATAAATCTTTCTAAAATAAGCAACTCGGCCCCTTTCATCAACATAACACAAACGAAAATAAATATCAAATCAAACATTTAATTAAAATTATAAAAGAAAAGCTCCGATCTTCAGTCGTCCTAAGGTGCAAGTGCATCAACTGCACCAACGTCCTTCGAATATTGAACGTCCGGGAGGTGGCATCTAGTATGTCACCAGCGACTCCGGAGAAGCAGTTCCTTCTAACGCCAAGCAACGGGGTTATCGGTCACTAAATCGGCTGACCGAAGATGGACGCCAGCGAAATGTTCTACCATGGCTCAAGGACAACACAGCCAAGACTTCAATAAACTTCGATAAAAGTCCCGGAGCGAACATCCGTTTGAAAGCCTCCGGTAAAATGTCCAGAACACAAAGCCTAGATAAATGATCGAAAAACACGTGTTACGACCTAAACTGCGCACAAAGTTGCTTCTGTAGATCCTACCTGATTGTCTACAGAAATCAGGATTCGAAAGGCCTCGAAGAAAGTCTTTTGTTACTTAGCACTTAATCAAATCTCGGAGTAATATCCTCCGTTTGAACTTCACTTTAAACAGTTTGGTGAATTTCTCAACATGGCGGAAGAGCCCTAAAACACGAGGCTTACGCTAAGCGCGAAGCAACAAGAATGACGGAACTTGGCGCGGTCGTTCACGAGCGGGGTTGACGGATAAACACTGTAAAGGAAATTGTCGAGAGAGACAGCAGAATTACGCAGGGGAGTAAGTGGAATAGAACAACTCCTTGTGGCGGAAGTTATTGCATTCGTCTTCTTGTGCAACATTTTGCGAATTCACTGAAAACCAGTAAGGTTTATTATTATTATTAATAGTTTTCCGGATCAGCCTGTGTATTGTGGGAATCGGAAATACCCACAATACACAGGCTGATCCGGAAAACTATTAATAATTTTAATGAATTTTGAAACCGTAACAGAATCTGAGTCGAAATGGCAGCAATAAATACAACAGCAGCGACAACAGCAAGAAGCCCTGAGGAAGTTCCTCTGTAACGAAGAACGAAACGTCGGCAGAAGGATAATAAAAGACGCAGTTCCACCGAAAGCCGTGGAGAAGACGAGTACTAACGATATTCCCGAAGAAATTATAAAAAGATCATATTTAAAAGCTTTAGAACAGTGGTTCCCAAAGGGGTCGATGAAAGCTTGAAAAGAGTTGTAGAGGTTCGTTGGAGTCGAGGTACGAGCGGCTAATAAGAATAATGCCACTATAGGAAATCGAAGACGCCGAATCCGATTCTAAAAGTGAAAAGCAAAAAGCAAAGAAATAGTGAGGAAGGGTGTTGAACGCACTCCAAAAATTGCGCCCTCATCAAAACAAAAATCATTGCGCAGAAACGCAACTTCAGATTCGGACTCGGCGCCTTTTTGTGCAGTTTTGGTCAGTTGTACCAAATAACTGTCCTGGGTGGTCCAAATGTTCAGAATTAGAACAATTTCGCTCCTACGAAATATACTACGGGTCCTTCAAGCTTGTCGTGAACCGTGAACACTATCAAACACTGTTTATTTAATACACAGGGTGCCCTTGAGACCCCTAAAGATTTTGGAATAGGCAACCCATCAATCAAATCGGAAATAACTTCGTGTTTTCAAAAATTTACTGAAAGCACGGAAGTAGAATGTGTTGCCTACTTTCTAATTTTAAGGGGTCACAATTTAAAAAGTGTACAGTCGTTTTAGAATTGCATTAAAAAGTAAATTTGAGAGGGGGTCGATGGAATTTTTTTTCCCGTAGGGGGAACCGCTGCTTTAGAAGAATATAATTCTTTTTTAGAGAAAGCTTTGCTTATTTTACACTCTTCAAAAGAGACCTTTAAACAGAAAAGAAATACGAAATAATAATGTTTGACATTTTTGAGGCTAGTGACTCCATCTATCAGAATCTGCTACCTCTACTATATCTTATTATCTGAGATCGAATTATTTAACAGAGAAACGGTTAGTTTTGTTCAACTTGAAATTTCAAAAATCAAACGAAAAAGTGGACGTCGGCTTTTCTTGTTCATTCTTCCACCCATTTCTTCCAGTTATTCCGGTCATTGGCCAGTACTTTCATTTCATTTAGTGTTATATTTGTCAAAACGTAAAAAGATTTACAATGTCAAACCTAATAAACGTTAAATTCTTAAGAAAATAACGACCTTATTATTTAAAAAAATTACAGGAATTCTTCTTTGCCAACAAAACCTGTACTCATAGATGCTCAAGTGTAAACTCTACACTGTAAACTTATGTTCAGTGTTGCCAATTTAATGTAAAATACACTAGATCAGATGACTTGCTGTTGAAATTTCAGACAACTTTAGTGACAAGGACAAGCCTAGTGATTTTACTGGAAAGTAATTTTAACCAAGCCACATCAAGGTTTAATAGTCCGTATAAAATAAATAATTATTTCAGTTGATTGTGTCGTTTTGTGGTAACATCTATCATAAAATAATTAACCTTGTTCGCCAAACATAAAAGTGCACTCGCCGAATTTTCCAGCCGTTATTTGCAGGAATTTCGAAAAAACACAAAGAATACTTTCGACGACGAAATTTGATTGGCAGCTTTCCTGGGGAATGGATTTTTCGATTTCGCCCCCGTTTCGGAATGCACCCCGAAAAACACCCTTTTTGCCCCTTTTTGCATGTTTTTTCGATATTACGGACGACAGAAATTTTTTTATAGAAATCCGTAAATATGACTTTTAGACACATCCTTGGGATGATTTTTTTGTGGCGCCTGTCGCTGTGGGGAGCCAGGGGACGAAGCGTTAGGGGATGCGCGTTTGTAGACCACTTTTCGGGAATTTTTTTCTACCCTTCGACGTGGGCGACGAGCCTTTCGGCATCGTAGGGTAAAAAATACCAAAAAATACCGACGGCGGCAGCGTCCATTTTGCGATCGGACGCAGGGGGAAAAGATTTTGTATGAAGGTTTCCAAAAATTGCCCATTCTGACGGTTCAAAAAATTCCACAGCCCTTATTTACTGACCGAATCGGACCAAACTCGGAACGTTGGTAGAGGACCAGAAGTTGTTTATAGCGAGTTATCGCAACCATCACGTTAACTTACGGTAAACGTTAAAATTACGTGGCCCCGTTGATTTTCCATTGGATCACATGATCTTAACGTTTACCGTAAGTTAACGTGATGGTTGCGATAACTCGCTTATATCTGCCGACGCTCGGGCCCGAAACCGGTCCTGGATTTTAGTTAGAGCCCGAAAATCGCCATTTTGACACTTTATCGAAAATTTCTCGAAAACTAGACGCAGCGATTTTACAGAACTCTCTCACATGCAAGAGAACCCCCCAGGCATCTAACCTATAGGGCCTATATCCTGGGAAAATGCGTTTTTTCGAGTTATGATTTTCTTGAAATTTATCAAATTTGCAAACTTTTTTTACGGAATTTTTTACGGTACCTCAGGGGGCTCAGATCGAATCGAGCCGCACGTCATCGTATGGCAGAAAATGACGAGGAACGCGATGTCGCCGCGCGTTTGAAGATTGGACCACCGAGAAAGCCGCTACAGGACCGTACTCCCGACATTTGGGGCCATCCCCGCCAAAATTACCGACGGATCTGGCCGGGACACGTTTCCGCTTAGTCCCTTCCTTCCTCTTACCGCCCCCGTCCGCCACTTCCCCCTCGGCCACATTATGCCATAGCCGACGCTATGCGTTCGAGCGACGCGGTGCTCCCAATATATTTTAAATGGAAAACGCTAATTTGATGGGAGATTTCTAATTCGAATTTCTTGGCATTAGTGACTTTTTAGTGACTATCTAAGGTGAATGTTCAGACTTCTTGCAAAAGTTTATTGGCAACACTGCATATTGCTCTCCGCTTTTAAGTTGAGTATAAAACATGCGTCGTGCCTTTATTTGATCCTTGATTACTTTTCCTATGTAATTCTGACGTAAAGAACTAAATATACCGGGTGTTTCATATAACGCGTTCCAGTCCTATTTCTCGAAAATTGAAGTAATGGAAAGTTGTGGAAAAAATTTAATAAGGAAAGGATATACATGTGGCGCTTTTGATGACAATATAATTATCCTTCAAGGTCAACCGGAAGTAGATGCAACAGAGACCAACTTTAAAATTTTAAATGGGATCGTTATGTTGAATTTAGTGTCCTTGAAAAGCATTTTAAAAAAGGAAACAAATTTTATTTAAACTTTCACCTTTAATTCCTTCGCGCAGGATGATAAAATAAAGACAGCAGCTTCCGATGTATCTCACTTCTCTCACATAACTCGTTAAAAGAGTATATCAAACGTCAAAGTAAATACAGTATTATTCACAAGAGAAGACCGTTGCGTCATTGTCTGGTGTTGCATCAACAGACTTATGAATCATAAATCATAACTCCGTCCTTTTTTCTCATTCACCATTAACAAAGAAATAATACTGAAATAATTGTCGCTTCTTGCTTCGACGACTGATTAATAAATAGCTTTTGAAGTCACAGACGTATCATACGGAAAGAAAAACTTAAAACCCCCGATGTGACGTCCTAAAATTCGTCGGCCCTACTTGAAGACTAACGGTCCCTATTAATAAACAAACACGGTTAATTGGTCACGAGACAGCTTGACTCATTTGGAGCATCCGTTCGGGTCAGAATTCCGGAAGTCGGTCGCAATTAGGCCACAATTGAATCGTCCCTGTAATTGGAGACGTGACGGAGACACAAATCCAGCAGGCCGGCTTTCATTACCGCACATTAAACAAATGAACAGTAACTCTTAAGAAAGCGAAAACATCATTTTCTGCCCACACATAAACTGCGCGAGTAAATCAAAGTGAAACTTTTTTTGTGAACTCTTTTTGGATCACACTGTATTTTCTGGTCTGAATTAATTCGTGTGCGGGAACGAACGTCGCGTCGTTTAGGTTAATCCGGACAGGTGTTAACACGCAAACTGACAGGCGATAATTCATACGGAAAATTTATGCGGCGGCGCTCATTCCGCGCGAACTGCATTTTCATGAGGAGATTTTTCCGGCCGCGCGCGAATTATTTCACGGCCCGCCGCCTATCGCTACAAAAGATAATGAAATTCGAATAAAACGCGTCGCCCTAATTTAATTACGCCACTCGATTTATAGGTTTTCAATTTACTGCGCACTGCATTTCCCGTTTAATTTTATTACGAGCTCGCGCCCGTTATGCATGCACATATTTATGTGTCATTTATTATGTTTATTTAAATTTTTTTTTTTTGAAAAATGCAGGTGCTCGTTTCCGGGGAAATGAATTTACAATGAACGAAAATACAACAGTTTATAAGTTGCGCGTTTGTATTTGAACTCCCCCTGTATATGGATATAAATACGAGGGCAGTGCAATTTTAAATTCCAGGACTCCATAGATGTTGCACTGTTATTGTTTTGTCGTCGGTGTTCCTTTGTTCATTAAAATTATCTCATACGGTAATTTTTAATGTGTTTGTCTTTTTCGTAATCTTACCAAGTCGACCCCTTCTACCATAGATGGCGTTATCTATTTATTTCGCAGCTATTCTTCGTTGCACATACTCACCTCCTGATTCAGTACTTTTCAGTTATCTTAAATGATGTTTGACATTTGTGGGAACATTGTTAACATTTTTGGTTTTGGTACGTCACTAGTAATGCTGCTGGTGACTCCATCTATCAGAATCTACTGGATATCTCTATTAAAAAATGTCTTATTTGCAATCGATTTTTTTTAATAATAATATTATAAAATAATAAAAACAAAAGGAGCGCCATCTGTCATCAAAAATACCTTTGTTCAGAAACTGATGTAGTTTTAACCTCATAACGCGTAATCAATATCTTTTCTAATCAAGTGACCTATGGAAAGAAAATTGTATGTCTTTGATTAATTCATTTTTTTTCAAATGTCATTCCCATTTCAATTACTTATAACTGTCAGTAAGTTTAATGCGTTAACAGAAATCTTTGTTCATAAGAGCTTATTGTTACATTGCGAATAGTTAGTAAATAACAATCCAGTAATCCTAGCGAATGTTATTAACGATTTAAAACGCAGAATTCACTTGTGTTTACAAAAGAACGGCGAACATTTTACGCACCTTCCACCAACCAGTTTTTCGCTGCTCTTGGCGGGTGCTTCTTTTTCTGGGAAATGTGAACTTGGGATTTAATGTCTAAATTTATTTTAAAAAATATAATACATAAAACAGCAGTTAGATTTTGTATAGGAATGCAATATATATAATTCAAATGGCATTATAACGAACTAATCAAGGACACACGATTTTATTTCCATAGGTCACTTGATTAGGAAAGATATTGATCACTCGTTATAATAATAATATTAAGGAACATTTCAAGTAGCGACATCTCTTGATCGCTTTTTGACCTGACATTGCACAAAACTTTTTTAAAATAATATTAAGGGATGGAAATACCTATTATGAAAGTATTCTAGAGCAGTCCATCGGAGAGACGCTATAAATAACGTATTGCAACCAAATTTTAATATATCCAGCGCCATCTATTAAATTATAGGGCAAATAAATCAACATACTTAGGAAAAAAAATAATGTTAATTATACGTGCGACCGAAAAAATATGTTGAGTATCGACTGTTCCAAGTTAAGTGGCTTCTTCGTTACTACGAAGATGGCGCTGTTAAAATTACTATTTTAACAGCGCCATCTGTTGGATTGACAGCACCACATTTTGATTATCAGCCTTATCTATTGGAAAAGATACCTCTAAGATGATAAGACAACAAAGAAAACTATAAAGGAAACAAAAATAATAATGAGTTGTATCTACGCGTCTAGCGTCATCTATTGAATCATACTTGAATTGCTAAGCTAAGAACATCACCATTAGAAAGGGCAGGCTTAAGCCTGCGTCCGACTCGTGGTTAAAGTAGTCAAACCATGGCGGACCATCTGTCGGACGGTCGAGTGGTTACATTTTAAAATGCGACAACGGCGGCGCCCATGGTTTGACCAGGAGTCTGACAATGAATTGGACGAATTCGCCTGTGTTTGACAACGAGTCGGACTCAGCCTAGATCTCGGTAGTAATCAGTGCCCTCTATCGAGCCATAAACCTAAAGAAATGAGTAATAAGAAAAGACCACGAAAATCTATTGAGTATCGCCAGCTTTTAACTTCTCTAGAATATTGAGTATTAGCAGCATCACATATTGAATCACATCGTTAATAAACTTGGCTTCGTTGCACTTTGTATTTCTTATTATTATCATTAGCTCCATCTATTGAAAAATATCACCAATATGACGACATAACAACATAGAAAAAAAATAAGTTGCATACAACTAGCGTCATCTGTTGAATTAAACTTTAATTGCTAAGCTAAGAACATCACCATTAGAAGAGACAGACTTAAATGCTGGTACTAATTAATGCCCTCTATCAAGCCGTAAACCTAAAGAAATAAGAAGAAAGAGAAGACCATGAAAATCTATTGAGTATCGCCAGTTTTTGGCTTCTGTAGAACATTGATTAATTATTAGCAGCACCATCTATTGAATATTTATTGCAATTTTTCTTTTTATTATTATCGGGCCTCATCTACTGAAAAATAACATCAAGGTGACGACAAAACGACAAAAATAAATAAAAGAAAGAAAAATAAGTTGCGTACAACTAGCGCCATCTGTTGAATCATATTTGAATTGCTAAGTTAAGAACATCACCATTAGAAAAGACAGACTTAAATGCCGGTACTAATTAATGCTCTATATCAAGCCTAAACCTAAGGAAATAAGAAAAAATAATAGACCATGAAAACATATTGAGTATCGCCACTTTGTGGCTTTTGTAGAACATTACTAGCAGCACCATCTATTGAATATTTATTGCAATTTGTCTTTCTTTTTATTACATATTGTTATTATTGTTATCGCGCCCCATGTACTGAAAATATCATCAAGGTGGCGACAAAACGACAAAAATAAATAAAAGAAAAATAAGTTGCGTACTACTAGCGGCATCTGTTGAATCATACTTGAATCGCTAAGCTAAGAACGTCACCATTAGAAAAGCCGGTAATAATTAATGCCCTCTGTCGAGCCATAAAAATATAACTAACAAACTTGTGTGGGATAACTTTATTGGCCTCTACTTGTCCTGAAGATGCTTCAACATAGAACGAAACGTCGACATACAAACCAACGAAAAAGGAAATGAAGGAAAGTAAAATGAATTGCAGTACAAGTAGTGTCATCTATTGAGTAATATTCGAACTGAGTAGCGACCATTTCAAGCTAAGAATACCTCCTCTGGTACTTTGATTATGAGCAGCGCCATCTATTGAATCTTATCGTCAACAATTTTGCTTTTGTTACGCTTCTAGTACAAACGAAATATGTAAAGATTACTCTTCGGAAGCTTTTACGAAATATTTGTTTTACGACTTCTTTAGGACAAATAATTTTATTTTTGTTTAATTTTTATGGAACACAAGAAGCGATCAATGTACACATATCAAAGTATCGTAGCAATCAAATTGCAATATGCACATTGAAAACAATTGCGTGTAGCGACATCTACTGAGTCACAAGTGAATTATTGTAGTCAGCTTTTTTTAGAGCATGTCTTTTTTTTATTTTCGAACATAAACCTTTTCATGCTGTAAACATTGTGGATAAGCAACGCCATCGATTGAATCAGAAAACAAATCTGTAGAGTTTATATTAGTCAATTATTACGGACGTTTCGGCCCCACACCGACACCTTCTTCCGAAGGAATAATTTATTAATAAATTTTTATGTCTTTTCGTAAGGGGGGACGCGGAAGCTTTCGCAAGTTTATTTGACAAATAAGGAATGTGCGTATTGAATACGATTGTATGTGACGCCATCTGTTAAGTCATAACTGGATTATGTTAGCTATTAACGTACAACGAAACGCTCAAACATTTCTGAAATCTGTGCGACGAATAATCATTTACAAAATTACAGATTTGACAAATTCCAGTGAGACAAGAAACTGATTTAAGCGAAAGTATATCCCAAAAAAATGATTACATGTGGCGCCATCTATGGAGTAACGACTTAGTTAAATTTACTTGCACTGTGGAACATTGTTTTTAAAAAAAATAAAAAATTATAATCCTTATTTTATATAAACGAACTTGTATTGTTACAGGAGACCCTAGCGGCGTCGTGTGCAGTCCCGGCGACTTCCGTTGCCCCGAAGGACGCTGCATACCCTCCTCGTCGGTCTGCAACTACCAGAAGGACTGCGACAAGGGAGAAGACGAGTTCCAGTCCTGCCGTGAGTAGCTTTATTTATTTTTTACGATGACGCTCTTTGTTTTATCGTCCCGTTTGACAGACAACGACCCCCGGGACGACAAAATTACGTCCTCGACCCTCCCGGAAAGACCTGACCATAATTCCGCGCGAATCTGCCTGTAAAAATTTATTTCGTAGGTATAACTTTCCGCGTCCGTAGAAATTGATGGCCGAAGTTATTCGCCGGCCGTAGCACGTAGAGAAGTTACGCGTGCGATGTGTTTCTGGGGATTCGTGGGGAGGGCAGCGATGTTACATTTTCCGGGCGGTTATTTTTTACGACGGCTTTATTTGTTGGAGATGAGTATTCGTTTTATATATAGGATGGACGAAAAATTTCGTAGTCACAGTTCATGAAATAAATCAACTTAATATACATACAATACTTTAGAGTTAGAAGTATGTAAGTACGTACCCATTTATGATGGTGGACATTAATAATACAATATTGTCACGATGAAGGACGGCTGCCTCCACCATGTCACGCTAAGGGCGGTCACCATGTCGCGCTTAAGCCTCCACTATGTCGCGACGGTGCGTCCTTAGCCTTCGGGGTTGATTGGGGTGCGAAGGTTTATCAGAGGGTAGAGCTTTAAAATAATGATTTAAAAAAATTAGTACCTCTTTATTACGTTAAATAATTAATTTAGTGAGGGTGGTTTGTCCGTTAAAATTGGGGGTGCGGTCCTGGATCGTTCGCGGCGACTGGGGTTGTTGATTCGTCTAAGACGGAACAGCGGGCAACGTTTCCTTAGCCGGGGAAGACTGGCGAAGCTCGAGGTCGGTCCGTGACTGGCGTGGTTGGTCAAGGTCGGTCTCGGTGACAATGTTCCTTGGCTGGAGCACGACACGTCCTTGCTCAGCCTATGGGTGATCGGGTTGGAACAGCGTGGCCAGGGCAGGACTACGGTGGTGTCTTTTCTCGGACAGCTGGGGAGGGAGATGGTCCTCGTTCTCTTAGGACGGGTTCGGCAATGTTGTCGGCGGTAGTGGCAGATGATGTGGCTGCAGCAACGCTGATGCTGGGTGGCAACGACGGCGATGCTGGGCGTCCCCTCGTAGAGTTAGCACTTAGTGCCCACTGAGTCGGTCCGGTGGCAACGACTCCTCGACTGCCCGACTACATGACTGCATCACTGGCTTTTTGCCTATTCGAGCGTTGCAGTTTTCGTCACCTGCTTTGTGTCTGTTTCCGTCATTCGTATACGCTAGTATACGCGCGTGGCCCCGTTTGTAACAAATTCCGCTGATGTGTTATTATGAAATATGAACCTTTACGTTTACGTTGTATCGGTTACCTCCTTTGTGTTTACATTTCGACACTCGCAATTTGCCCTCAATTACACAAGTTCCGCGTTTAAATACTTTTTGTGTTTTTTTATTCGCGGGACACAGAAAAAAAACCCTCGTGGTTTTTAGAAAATTCCCCCTCGTGACAATATTGAAGCAAAATGTTCATATATACAGGGTGTCCTTAGTAGCAGTGCTTTAATTATACCTACTAAACTAAGCGCTAATACGAGGAACAACTTTGTTTTTGTTTCTTCTTAATATATCTTTTCGTTAATATTAGTTTCTTCACTTTAACGTCGTCGAGTTATTTTTTGTTATGTTGTTGCTGGCACTTTTTGTTTCTATCCTCGGTGATCGATGCGAGTAGGGAAGGTGAACCTAATAAATTCCATTTCTTGCTATATTTTAGCAAAGAATCAAGAGGTGCCATAACCGATAACAACAAAGATATTAAGTATGTAATTATTTGCACAAAACGAAATGAGTCAACCTTTTTTTCTTTCGATAATTCTAGTACATATTCCGGAGTCGGGCGGGGGGGAGGGGTGGAGGGGTACAATTCGAATTTATTTACTATTAAATAAATCCAGGATCATTCTTTTGATCCTTGAGCTTCCGCTGAAAGCCAACAAGTGAAAGACCGGAAGGGAAAACCGGGGTGTATCGGGGGGGTGGTGGGAAGTTGTTTCTTGTTCGCTAACATGTTTCGGGACAGGGCCCCGCCACTCAGGAATCAATTCGCGCCGCGCTAAATCTAATTTTGCTAAGTGGACAGCTGACCATAAATAAATACGTCCGGAAGTTTCGCCGCTCAAAGAAATGATCAAATGCGATTGGCTGTTTCGAAGTTTGCTGTCATTCACCATTACGAGTTTCACTACCCTTCTGCGATGTTCTTTTTTGCCCTCTCTCTTTTCGTTATAACAAAATAACCCTGCCCCCTCATTTATTTATAACTAAGTTAATTAAGTGTGATGCTGACTATAGCTTGATTGAAATTAAAATGCGTAATTGCTTATTACGGCTGCCCCTTGAAGTGTTTGTATAAAATATGTTCTTTCTTTTATTTTATTTACGTTTGCATTTGTAACTAATGTTACTCACAAGTTGCTTCACCTTAGGAACTCTATTATGTTTACTTATGTATAGATAGGTATAATGGGTATGAATACGTTGCTTTAACTTTACCCATCGATATATGTACATAACTTTCGTTGTGACTTTTTGAATCGACTACAAAAGGCAGGTTCCGTGGATGTATTCCATGTATAGGTAATGTACAGGGCCATTACGAAGTGAAACTTCTTCTTTATCGCTTCTGTGTTTGGTGAACCGGAAACTCTCACAAAAACCGACAAACAGAAAGAATGAGATGATGCAAGCAACGTGCGGCTTTTATGTCGAACTGAACCCTATCTTCGAGTTTAAAATGTTGGAACACTTACCTAGAAGAGCAAAAAAAAAAAATAATGAAAAATTCCTCATGTTCGCCACCTCATTTCGCTTGCCTTCTCCACAAATGAGCCTTCGTCGGTTTTACGGCGTCGAGCTAACCCCGTGCAATTTTAAAGATGACGTCGCGTGCTACACGTAGGGCCTGGGATGGAGGTCTCCACGGTTGTTTCTTCGGGTAGGGGCCGTTTCGCACAAATTGGATTGCGAAGATTTGCGGACGCCTCTTTTTACGCCGGTTATTTGTTATCTTGATTAGGTTTTCTTTTCGCGTCGACGCGGGCCATTTGCACCGGAATCTCGCCGCCTCCCTTTTAATAATTCTTTGGGGAGGCCGAAAATGCAAAAGGGATTCCGTTGATATCTTAATTAAGTCAGGCCTTGTCATCATAAGAAAATATTCAGAAAAAGAAGCTTCACAAATAAAATTTTTAAAAAATTTAATTTTATTTCAATAGCTGGAAAGTCAGAGTGTCTGGATTACAAAACTAAACAATTAAAGTTCGAATCCCACAAGTGCCGAAAAAAGGGCGGTTTTGACGTCCCCACTGATTTACTAATTCTGAAGAAGAGTGCGTGGCGTGCACAGGGGGTTACATAGAGAAAGAAAGAATAAAAGCAAAAGGATAGAGTCACGAAAAGGAAAATAAAACTAGAGGCAATCAAATGGGCTTGAGACAGAAACTTAAGAAGGAATTTAAACAAAAAAAAACAATAGAAAGCAGTTACCCTATCAATAACCATAACTAACATGTGTTTTTTTAAAAATGCCATAAGGGGTGGCTGTGGAAAAGAAAATTCATGTCTTAGCTCCATTCATTTACTCCAAATTTTCAGATTTGGCATGCGTTAGATGCCAAGCTACGACATGAGTTTTAATTTTCATAGCCAACCTTTATGGCATTTTTAAAAAAACACATGTTATTTATGTCCATCATTATTTTTTTAAACAGCCCCACCTTTCCCGCGTACACAACTCGCTTAAGATTTAAGATAAAGGAAGAAAAGTCGAATTACTTCATTGAAATGGTTGCAAACATAAAACTAAATTTTGTAAAGGAACAGACTCAGACGTTTTGTAATCGTCGATCAACATGATCGCTGATTTTCATAACACTCTGTTGAAACCGCCGATTTCTTTCATTGAGCCCACCTTTTTGTGCACGGAATATTTAAAGTTACAATTTTATTTTTACGGAAGCAAAACGATTGCCTGCAATTTTATTAGCAGAAAAAAATCGGATTTAAGTACGTTGATGGTGAGTTTGCTTTATCAAATTTTCTTCCATAATTATGTTAAAATTTTGTTAAATAAACAGTTACTGTTACGTTCACCTCGTTATTTACTTTTTACATAACTTTTTAACTAAGCACTTTACCTATAACCTTTTTTGTTTAATTTAATGTGGGCAACACGGTTATGTATAGCCAACCCAACCTTTTCAAGACACCCTGTATATGTCAGCTCTACAGGCCTAGTGGTCCTTACCAAATTATATTTTTTAAATAATTTCGTTCATTCGGTTATAAAATTTTCTTAATTCTTCAGTATTTTTTTGCATCATCGACAAAAATATTTTGCAAAGAAAAAAACAGTAGCGCCATCTATGAGTTTTCTGACGAACTGCATCAAATTTAGAGTACACTGCAAATTTTCGAAAAAAAGGAGACACGACAATTTCGGTCGGCATTTATTTTTCTTATTCTTTTAGTTCTTTGTTCGTTAGTTCTAACGATGAAACTCGTTAGTAGATTAAAAAGAAAATTAGCGGCGGCATCTATACTGTTTATAAAATTATTTAAATTTTTTATTTACAGTTGGTTCTTGTCCGATGAAATTTGTATCACAAAATCTTTTAAGCGGACACTAAATCGCGCACTCTACACTTAAAGTTTCGCAGTCGTTCGACAGCTTCATCGTCGACTTAAAAGTATTTTTTAAAGAAAAAAAGAACAGTGGCGCCATCTACGAGTTTTCTGACGAACTACATCAAATTTATAGTACACTGCACATTTTCTAAAAAAAAGAGATACGTCTTGAAAACAATAAATTTTTAATAATTTCGTTTGTTTTTCTTAATTTTTCAGTCTTTTGTTGTTTCATCGTTAACAGATTTTTAAAACAATAGTGGCGCCATCGACGAGTTTTCTGACGAACTACATTAAATTTAAAGTATACTGCAAATTTTCTAAAAAGAGGAAACACGACTTGAAAACAATAAATTTTTAATCATTTCGTTTGTATAGTTTGTTTTTCTTAATTTTTCAGTTTTTTCTTATTTCATCGTTAACAGATTTGACCGAGATCTTTCACTCGTCTTTTCAGTCCCTTCCAGTCCCTGACTCCTATTTCTCTCAGATCTTTCATCACTTCCTGCAACCATTTTTTCCTGAGTTGTCCTCTTCTTCTTGTTCCACCTTCTCCTCTCATCAGTATTCTTTGAACCCATATTTTACCGGGCATCCTCGCTATGTGCCCCAGACACCTAGGTCTTTGCATTCTCACCATCTGTACAATGTTTGGTTTTTCGTACAGCTCATCTATTCATTTATTTGTTCTTCTTCTGAATTCTATCTGTTCCTTTATTTGTTCTTCTTCTGAATCCTGAACTTTAATTCCTCCAAAAATCTTCCTTAATATTTTACGTTCCCAGACCTCCATCTTGCCTTCCTCCTTCTTTGTCATTGTCCACGTCTCGCACGCACAGTTAACCGTAGGCCTTCATTACCATAAATTTGATTTTGTTTTCATTAATTGTTTGGCCATATTCTCTTGCCTTTCTATCCATCTTTTTCGATCCAAAGCCTCATCTTTCCAGTCCCTGACTCCTACTTCCCTCAGATCTTTCATCACTTCAGCTAGCCATTTTTTCCTGGGTCGTCCTCTTCTTCTTGTTCCTCCTTCTCCTCCCATCAGTATTCTTTTAACCCATCTTTTACCGGGCATCCTCGCTATGTGCTCCAGGCACCTAGGATCTTTGCATTTTCGTCATCTGAACAATGTCTTGTTTTTCGTACAGCTCTTCTATTCCTTTATTTGTTCTTCTTTTAATTCCTCCAAAAATCCTCCTTAATATTTTACGTTCCCAGACCTCCAGCTTGCCTTCCTCTTTCTTTGTCATTGTCCACGTCTCGCACGCATAGGCATTGGTATTGTTTGGTATACATGTTAGCTTTACTCCTAGATATTCAATTTGCTCTATCTTCTTTATCGTATTGTCACGATGTCATTATCAGAGAAAATAAGTAAAGTTAAATTCATTTCGTAATTATTGCAATCATGTGCATTTCAAAATTATGCGGAATCAGCATCCATTGAAGTAGATCAAAGCCGCGTTACACAACGCCCAAATTAAGGGAATGCCATGTCCTCTTTGAGACACCAAGTGGGAAGGGTCCGCACGAAGAGAAGCGAACAATATCCAACCATTTGCCCGGCGCCTCCACCATGTCGCGTTGAAGAAGGAAATGAAAATTTATTTTATTTTAATTTACGAATTAAGTTTACGAATTAAAATTACGAGAATGTCCTTAAATTAATTTTTATTTACTCTAACTTATTTAATCATTATAATTATTTTAAACATAATTCTTACTTAACGAACAACTCATTTAACCTTTTACTAATTAATAACTCTAAGCTCATCCTTACTTCTTTAACTTCACTTATTTTAAACTTATCGAACTTATTTAATCTTCTAATCTTTTAAACTTTAACTTAATTACTTGACTTTAATCACATAACATACTTGGGGAAAAGGGCCTGGCCCGGCCGGCCAGCCGAGTTCACTCGCTTGGCTCCGGTTTACGCGCACTCGTTCACTAATTAATTTCTGACTCCTTAACACTCACTTAACTAATTATGATTATACTCTTTTAATACTGCTTACTACTACCCTTAATACCGCCTGATTCTACCTGCGGGTCGATCTTTTATACATCTCCTATAACTACGTCACAATTGGTTCCTTTGCTCTGGTGGCCGGGGTTCGATCCAAAGTACAAAGTTCTAAAAGGCGTCAGCATCAATTGACCCTTGCCAAATGTGTTTTTCTTAAAGCGTTCTAATTGCCTCGATCTTAATTGGCACATGTAAACAACACACTCGCATTCCGCAAAGCTTGCATTTATGCGAGTATGTGTAACGCGGCTTTGATCTACTTCAATGGATGCTGATTCCGCATAATTTTGAAATGCAATAATTACGAAATGAATTTAACTTTACTTATTTTCTCAGATAATGACATCGTGACAGTATATTTCTTATTTTCTGCACAATTGATGACTAAACTAGCGGCACTATCTTTCATCTTGTATCCAGTCCACAAAAAAGGAGACGTTACAGACTACCATGACTATAGGGGCATAGCACTGCAAGACACGGTTTATAAAGTATTAACAACATTAATTTACAACAAAATGAAAGTCCAAACAGAAAATATCCTAGGAGAATACCAAGCAGACTTTAGGCCGAACAGGTCAACAGTTGACCAGATTTTCATACTCAAACACTCATTGCCATGAATTTAATCTATCACTGCATATGTTGTTCATCGATTTCAAGCAAGCACACGATACCATAACTTCTCGAAGTATTACTACATTTTGGTTTCCCAACAAAAGTAGTCCACCTGATTATGTGTGCTTTGAGTGGGACAAAAAGTAAAGTTATGATAGAGGGGCACATATCGGATAGTTTTGACATTAATCGAGGGTACGTCAGGGTGACCTGTTGTCCCCTCTATCCCATCCATTATTTAATCTGGTACTGGAAAAAATTGTAAGAGATGAGAGAATCCACACTAGAGGCACAATCCATCAACACACACATCAATGTATTGCCTATGCAGATGATGTAGCCCTTTTAACACGTAGACCAGGAGAACCGAAAGAGATTTTCCGGAAAATAGAAAAGGAGGCTAAGGAATATGGACTGGAAATAAATGAGGGAAAAATAAAATATATGGAGGCGAGAGGTAGCAGGGAACAGACTGAACGGACTTTCAAGGTATTTAATAGAACGAAAGAGTATTGAAATTTGAGAAAGTAGAACCTTTCGAATACTTAGGGGCGATGTTAATGGCAAATAACGAAGAAGTCCAAGAGATCACTAAAAGGATGGCCAAAGGAAGTTAAATTCATGAAGTCGAAGGTAGTATCCAGGAAAATAAAAGCAAAAGTATACATCAGAGTAACCCGCCCTACGATCTTGTACGCATGTGGATTCTGAAAAGAAGAAGTAGAAGCCAAATTAGAGACGTGGGAGAGAAAGATGTTAAGAAGAATGTTTGGTGGGAGGAAGGAGGGAGATCTATGGAAAAGACGAACGAATGAGATGGCAATGGAAATCTACGGACAACTGAAAATTGTCAAGAATCAGAGATTAAGATGGCTCGGACACATTGCTAGATTGGAGAAGGGTAGAACCCCTAAATGTGTGATAGAAAATGCAGCAGGTACGAGGAGAAAAAAGGGGCGACCGCGTCGAAAGTGGTTGGGGATGATGAAGGAAGATCTCGAAAAGCTGAGGATATACGACTGGCGAACACTAGCCCAGGATAGGAAAAAGTGGAAGCCTGGGGCCTCTAAGGCCTATTTGTGCTGATATATCATCACCATAAATTTGATTTTGTTTTCATTAATTGTTAGGCCATATTCTTTTGCCTTTCTTTCCAACAACTTGAATGTCGTTATTACTTCCTCCTTGGAGCTCGCCATCAGCACAATGTGTCGTCGGCATAGGCTAGGCATTGGTGTTTGGTACATAAATCAACACTTTGGTATTGATGCCACTTTCCCTCAGAATCACTTCCTGCACTAGATTGAACAGAACTGTGGACAGTGGATCGCCTTGTCTTTTTTTTACAGTAAACTCCATCGAATGTAACTTTATTTTCTGTTTTTCCGACAGTCATCTCCACCAACTTCTTGGAACAACTTTTTCCTGCGCTAATGGATTCACATGCTTGCTGATAAGCTATGCACAGCAAGTGCAAGCACAAATTTTGTTCATAGGTATTCTGTTGGATCTGCTTCGTGATGAACACTGGTCTATGGTTGACCTTTCTGCCCTGAACCCTCCTTGGTGTTCCTCTTCTTGTTCGTTATGGTATTATCCTTACACCCTGCTAAAACCGCCGATTTATTTCAGTAGGCCCATCTTTTTTCATGGGAAATCGAAATTTACTTTACCAGAAAAGAATTCTATTTTGTGTCG
The DNA here is from genome assembly GCA_033060865.1 of Dorcus hopei. Classification (NCBI taxonomy): domain Eukaryota; kingdom Metazoa; phylum Arthropoda; class Insecta; order Coleoptera; family Lucanidae; genus Dorcus; species Dorcus hopei. The sequence goes on along the minus strand of CM065425.1, from coordinate 69,329,522 downwards.
GAGGTGGCGCCCTCTGCTTGTTACACCAAATAAACTGCGCGTTTAATTAATTGAAATAATCAACACGATCATTAATTTTCGTCACATTCTGTTAAAACCGCCGACTTCTTTCAGTAGACCCACCTTTCCTCGTGCGAAATCCGAAATTTACTCTATCAGAAAAAAACCTGTTTTGTGCCGGAGGTGGCGCCACCCGTAGGCTCTCGTTTTGTTATTTGAAATGAAGTGCACGTTTAATTAATTGACGTAATCAACACGATCATTGATTTCAACATTCTGTTAAAACCGCCGATTTTTTTATGGTGTGAAAATTATTTTACCAGAAAAATTTCGATTTTGTGTCGGAGGTGGCGCCGCCAACAGCACTCGGTTTGTTCTAAAAAATGAAGTGCGCGTTTAATTAATTGAAGTAATCAACAAGATCATTCTTCAATAAGCTCGCGATTTTTTTTTCCGTACGAAATCGAAATTTACTTCGCCGGTTTTGTGCCGGAGGTGGCGTCGCCGGTTTGTTATATTAAATGAAGTGCGCGTTTAATTAATTGAAGTAATCAAGTTCGGGGCCCCACCGAATAAAACAGGCGAACAAGCGGGGCGGAGTTTCCCGGCGTGATAAATGACTTGCGAACATTCCGATGACAATGTGGGATAACGCTTGAGCTTTGTTGCCGAATAGTGTTCATTAATTAAGTTTTTGGAACATATGCACGCGGTGTTGGGGCGATTTATAAATCTTCGTTACGTAAGCTCGCTGCTTCAGTGTCACCCGAAGGTATTTGAAAACAAGACGCCAATAAATAACTTAAATCTTGCACATACTGTATAGTACCATCAGATGAAAGACAAAAATTCTTCTCATTCTTAAATATAGAATATGTTGCCGCCCCATTGCTGTTGTCTCTCTTCTACATCTTTCAATGGAGATGATTTGACCAGAGGCCCAATTCTTGAAATCATTCGACAAATGTCATATGCGTCATGACGTCAAAATGACGTGGACTGTTATACAAAACTATACAAATCATTCGACAATTGCGTCATTTTGACGTCATGTCGCATACGACATGATGTCGAATGATTTCAAGAATTGAGCCCCTGAGCTTTGATGAAATCCTTCCGTCTCCCTCTAAATTCAGCCATCTTTGCTCCACTCACCATTTTTATTAATTAATGTCTCAGAGGCTTCTTCGATCCATGATCTCTTTGGCCGCCTCCTTCTTGTTTTTTTTTTTTACTTTGGTTTCCCACATTTCTTTAGCCAATAACTGTACATCAGGCAACCTCACCATGAGTCCCTCCATCTTTCTTCAATTATTTTCTGTAAAAGCTCAACTTCTCTTTTTTTTTAATAAATAATAATCAATTGGATTCGTTCTCCTAATGTATGTATTTGATTCTAGCGCCACCTGACTGCGATCCAGGACAACTAACTTGTCGACAGTACATCTGGAACAAAACGTACTGTATACCGCCACATTTCCGATGCGATGCCACCGTTGATTGCATCGATGGATCTGACGAAACTGAATGCAGTAAGTTTTTTTTTTCTTTTTTAATAATAATATTGACAAGCATCAAACTATCGCGTTCTTGCTTCGGATGGTCTCGTGGAAACGCTTTTTCCCTTTTCTTTTTCGATCACGCTACATAAATTCCGAATTTGATTTTTCGTTATTGTAAAGTAACGCGAGCGCGCAAATATAGGACAAAAAACGAAATATACGACAAAAAAACGAATAGCTCGTAGTGTCCCGAAAGGACGACGAGAAATACATTTTCATTGTGATCGAAGCCGTAAAATTGTACGTAGTACGCGCGCTTGACGGGCTTCATTCGATTTTCCGGCGAAAAATCTAAAGAGCGCATAAAATTCATATTTCGCACGTCGCTAACCGTAAAAATGATTTCCTTTTCATTTGAAACATCGCCGTGTTACTCCGATTTCCTACGCATTCGGCGAAGAAAGCGGGGGCCGTTTGAATTTAAGCGGATGGGGAAATCTCCAAAAGAAAACGTTCCGCCGGATATTTGCCATCGCGGAGGACTCCTACAATGCCGGCTGAATTTTTCCATTTTCCGATTGGAAAGATGCCGGAATAGGCGATTGAATTTCGAAGGGATAAACGGCGGAACTAGCTGGAGTGATGACGGGCAATTTGTTGGCCCGGAAAAGCGTCGTTCGAAATGATCAAAGTGTGTGTTCAGGAATTATCTTGGATTATCTGATCTAGACCTGCCAGGATTACGAAGTTCATTTGCCACTTTTTCGAAACGATTTTTTCTACGAGGGTTCAACAAAAAAAAGGCATATGCAATCCTTGTGTATCAATATCATTAGAAAAAAAATGAGCTAAAAGCAACGCTATACTATTCTACAACTAACCCTTCTGTCATGTCATTAGCCAATTATTTATTGGTTCCTCACCAATTATTTGTTAATACATAATGAAATCGGAAAATAAAATGATTGTTCGTCAGCCATTTCAGAATTAAGAAATAATGAAACTGTCATTCGAAGCTGTGAACAAATAAAATCTCTCGTCCGTCTATTATACGCTCGCAGATCTTTATAATGGTGCCCTAAGAACGTTTTAAATTGCCCCGCAACGTTCACCATCGTCTCTTTTTATTCAGCGAGCGCTCTACCGGCTTAATTGGCCCAATTTGTAACCGAAATTCTGCGCCATCTGAAACGGATATTCGCTCGAAAATGAGATAAATGTGTAGGTCCGCGCGCGTTCAGCTCCCGAATAACAGCTTAGTTCAGTCATTAGCTCGAATGATAGCGCTAGCTCCGGCTATTACTCAACCTGACGGGCCATATAGCTTCCATAATGTCCGGCAGAGCCGGGTCCCCGTTACAATTTCATTCGAAGATTTCATTTGTTTGTTTTTCTTTTTCAGCGTACAGGAAATGCGAACCGGATGATTTCCGGTGTGGTCCGGGCACGCGTGCCCACTCGGAACAGTGTGTGCCGAAAGATAAGCGCTGCAACGGTTATCTGGACTGCCGTTCGGGGAAGGACGAGCAAGGATGTCCGGGATTTCCCTGCAGCTTGGATCAGTTCCGTTGCGCTAACGGCCAGCGCTGCATCGAGATGAGCCAGAAATGTGACCACAAGAATGACTGCGGGGATAACTCCGACGAGCAGGGTTGCAGTAAGTGGAAATTTATGTCCGTCTCTGCGATATCTTCGCCCGCGGAACTCGGAAATAAAGGTGGTCCCTGGACGTGAGACAAATCGGGGGATTCAATCGGAATGAATTTAGAGTTATTCTCGTCTGAGATTTCACGAAACACTACAATTTATTACGCTCCTTTTTCATTTCTTTAAAACCTCAAACTAAAAAAAAAAAATATCGTAGTTTCATATTTCTTGATGTTGGTAAACGGTAAAGGAAACTCTTTATTAAATGGTTCAAAGATGATGTTGTTAATAGTAGAGAGAACATTGGGAATGTTGGAGCCATTTTTGGTGATTGCTACATTCTATATTTTAGCAATCTACTGCTGTCATCAGGGAGCTGGGTGGGTTGCCTTAAGAAAAGCAGTTTCACAATTTATTGCTGTAGGAATAATTGGGTTTAGCTTCTAATTCTTTTTTTACTTACATGGGGATGGAACCTAATACCATTAGATTATGAGACCAGGTGCCCTAAGCTATTCAGGATGCAATTTTACTAGTTATAATCTTCTATACAAGCTGCTATTCTAGTTTCGCCTGTTTTCTTGAATAATGACAACGTAATTCAGATATAAAATAGTAGTTCCAAAGTCCGGGTCCTTCACACGAACCGAAATCTAAATTCAAGAAATATATACCGGTGATTTTACCTAGAATAAGATTTAACATTGACTGTGGTATAAATTATCATGTCTACATGAATAATGGCATCCCATAAAAGATGAAACTTTTTTAAAGTGAAGAACTTCCTATACATTATTAATTACACATTTCAAATTTTTAACACGGACCAAGATCTAAACAGAAAATAAATTACCGGTGATTTATTTTGTTGAAGAAACAAGCGTAACACGAACTGCGGTTTAAATAGAATAGAAATTATAGGCGATTGTTACGAGAATCAAGTTTAACACGCACCTAGGTTTAAATAATAAACAAATTATAGGCGAATTGTACAAGAATCAAGTTAACACGGACCGAGGTTTAAATAGAAAAGAATTTGTAGGCGATTTTTACGAGAATCAAGTTTAACACGGACCGAGGTTTAAATAATAAAAAATTATAGGCAAATCGTACAAGAATCAAGTTAACACAGACCGAGGTTTAAACAGAAAAGAAATTACAGGCAACTTTTACGAGAATCAAATTTAACGCAGACCGAAGGTTAAATAGAAAAAAATTTGTAAGCACTTTAATATAAGAATGAAATTTAATACCGAGCGAGGTTTAAAAAGAAAGGAAATTACAGGCGATTTTTACAAGAATCGAATTTAGCACGGACCGAGGTTTAAATAGAAAAGAAATTACAGCCGATTTTTACAAGAATCGAGTTTAACACGGACCGAGGTTTAAATAGAAAAGATGTTACCACCGTGTGTGTCGTGGACGATTGGCGGGAAGGCCGGTGAGGTGACGGACCGATTGTCCTAGCGGTGGCGTCGATTCCTCGGCGGTTCCATGTCGTCCGAACGGCATTCCTCGAAACCCGGAAGCGGATTCTGGGGTGTCCGGCTAGCTCGATGCTTCTCGGGGCGAGGGACAATAAATGGTGAACACGAAGTTAGCAGAAGGGAAAAAACACATATATTGAATGAATATACAGTAAAACGAAAAAACAATTTATCAAAGATCGATTCCGCCGTCGGGCAGAGATTCGATCCGTGTTAATTGCAAGGAATAAGGTAGGTAGGTAAAGGAGCGTTGGGGACGGCCTCAATCTGCCTACTCCGTCCCATCAATGATCCAGGAGGACCTGAAGTCGAGTGGACCCTTTTATTCGGTCGACCGAGGGTGTTTCTGGAACCGGCTCGGTCGGGTGTCCGCTTCTGACGTCACAATCCCCTGAGTCACTCGGGGTTAAAAAGTTTAAACAAAGGAAACTTTTTTATTTTCCCGCTGACCCGGGGTTTTCTTTATGTCATCGGATAGCGCTTTTCGCGGGCTTTAATTTGATGTCACGCCCGCCGAAATCCGACGGGTGGAAACGCCTGAAATGGCGACGGAAGTGCGGGAGTGCTTCCGGTCGCGTAACAATTTTTCTAGCGGTACGATCGTGATGAAATTTGATAGGATTGTCTGAGATACTACTCTGAATATTTTTACAAAGTTTCAAGTTGATCTGACGGTACAATTAAAAGTTATTCGAACTTAATTAAGCGCGGTCGGTGATTGGCTGATGTTTGGAAGCTATCCTTTGTCTATGATTACAATGTAAATCGCAACGTGATGCTGCGAGCGATAAAGTTGAAGAGTGTTATTAATTATGTGCCTAGCCGTTTCCGCGTGAGAAATAGTTAAACTACAATTGATATAATAATAAAATAACTTAAAATAATATTAACTAAAGGTCCGCGGAATGGCGTTGGTAACAAAGAAATTACAGGCAAGTTTTATGAGAATCATGTTTAATGCGAAATGAAGATTAAGTAGAAAAGAAATTGTAGGCACTTTATACGAGAATTCACTTTAATACTGACCGAGTGGAAATTACAGGCGATTTTTACACGAATCGAGTTTAGCACGGACCGAGGCTTAAATAGAAAAAGATTACAGGCACTTTACACAAGAATGAAGTTTAACAAGCGGACAAGCGATTTTTATAAGAATCGAATTTAACACGGACCGAGATTTAAATAGAAAAAAATTACAAGCGATTTTTACAAGAATCGAATTTAACACGGACCGAGATTTAAAGAGAAAAGAAATAAATAAAAGACCACATATTTATATGAAAGTATAGTAGTGTAATGAAGTCCACAAGGAAATTATTTGTTTAATGCTTTTTTTTGTTGGTTTTTAAATCCCTGGAATACCAGTCGAAGCAATTACGAGAGCTACTTCGAGCGCCTTACGTAAATCACGTCCGGTTTTTACCGTCCGCCTTTAAACTCGACACCCGACGAAAGTTAAACAGTGCCCTTGTTTACCGAAGCCATTTAAGACTAATTGGGAGTTTAGACGTCGCACGTTTCAGCGGGCTTGACCCCGAACGTGCACGGCGACGTTTATGACCGGGGAGAAGAACGAATGTAGAAATCGCGATTTAAATTTAAAACCAAACGACCGACTCATTTTCCGCTTCAAAATATTTTCCCTTTAAAGAACTTTTTGAATTCGCATCAATAACACAATCACGATACACATAACAAAAGATTTTCAAATTAATGAATAGCTGGGGAGGGAAAAGGTACTTAACAGCATCATCTTGAAGGAGGCACCATATTGTGAGAGGGCTGTACCCTGACGTAAAGACCAGCACATAACAAAGAGGCGATAGTGATGAGTTCTCGTTGAATCTCGTCAGTTCCCAGGGAAGTGATTCGAACCTATGGCAAAATACACTTATGATATATTTTAATGTTCATCAAACAGTGACACAACTTGCCCCCAAAACTCAAAAGGGGTTAAGTCAATATAAGTTAAGTTAAGGAGTTCTTTACTGTACCTATCGTGTGGGGGGTTTATTTCTTCGGCTCATATTCCGGGAGGAGTTATTTGATGATAATTAATTTTCAGATTTTCCACAATGTCAGACGTCGCACTTCCGTTGCACAAACGCCATCTGCATTCCGTTGACATTCCACTGCGATGGATACACCGATTGTGCTGATGGTTCCGATGAGAAGAACTGCACGGCGACGTGTCCTGATAATAAATTCGTTTGCCCTTCAGGTCAGGATGGCACCGTCAAGTGCATAGACAAGAGTCAGCTATGCGATGGTAAACATGATTGTGATGATGGGGCAGACGAAGAAACCGCTTGCTGTAAGTACCTTATTAGAATCCGACGTTTTGATAGTTTGCAGTTCAATATATATTGTAGACTTGTTATCCCTCCCCCACTACCGATAAAATTCGTGACAATATACTTTTGATTTTGCTCTGTTCGTTTTGCAAGTTTGCATGAACCACGTTCATTTCAATTTATTTCGTTTTTAAAAACCGTCGTTTCTTCATAAGCAATCGCGAAGTTAGATTCCAAGGAAGTCGGCGCGCGAAATAATTTTAATTTGCATATGGAAATAAGCGCGCGGAATTTACAAATAAAAAGGCCCGTTTCACCTCGCTGGAGCTAATATTCGGAAACCCTTCTGGTTAGAATAAACCCTCGGCGAAGACGACCTTCAGAATTGTTTACGCCGAGTTTCCATCACCGAGAAAATTCGTTCTTTGCAAATGCTGACCGTGACAATATTAAGCGAACAAGGCCAAAAAAACAGAGAAGACGTATTCAATCTGTTTACATTTATATTGTAAATGTAATTTTTATGAATACAATAGAATCGATATTTTCACGACAATTTTAGAGCAACCTCTTTTCTTTCAGCCAAAATATCCTGCCCTGCTTTAAGTTGCGAATACAAGTGCCAACCCTCCCTCACCGGAGGCATGTGCTTCTGCCCCGACGGTAAAAAGTTAGCCCCGGACAACAGGACTTGCGTCGATAAGAACGAGTGCGAAGAATGGGGCTACTGCGATCAGCTCTGCACCAACACGGATGGAGGATACATTTGCTACTGCGCCCCCGGGTACATTCTAAAGCAGAAAAACCGGTGCATAGCCGCAAACGCGAGTTATTTAACTCTATTTTTCGCGCACGATAAGGCCGTGTACATGATGAACTCGAAAGGGGAGGACGTCAAGGTTTTCGCGAACACCACCGGAGCTAGCGGGTTGGACTTTCATTATCAGAAAAATTGGCTGTTTTGGTCCGACATCAAGACCAAAAGGGTAAGAAATCAATAAATTAAACTATTTACTGCAAACTTTTTTTATAACATGGCTAACAGAAACAATTTTTAAAATTTTTATCTATACTTCAAAAACTACTGCAAACAATCTAGTATTCTTTCCGTCCTGTAAATTGCAAATAATTTTGACAATTTTCCCCTAACACCCTGCTCTTCAAATAAGGGTGTATACAGGGTGCCCATTTTAATTGTGACACCTTCAAATTAGGCAACCCATTATACTTCTGAAATACTGCTATGATTAAAAAGACGAAGTTGTTTCTGATTTGATTGATGGGTTGCCTACTCCAAAATCGTCATGAGTTACGAATTAAAACGGACACTGTAGAATTCTGTAGCTTGTATCATAAAGCCCAAACACTACCCAGTAATTTTTAAGCAAACTTACTAATAGCGTTTTCGATTGGTTCACTGAGTGCGCATTCAAAATATCTTCACCTCATTGTATTACATTACGTTAGAGCAAGAAGAGAATATTCTGAGTGCATACTCAGTGCATGTAGGGCACCCCAATCGAAAACGCTATAAAATAACAGCAATTAAAAAAATGTAATTCACTAATAACTCACCAAATTACAATTCTAGATACATGTTCGCCCATTAAGAAATTCTGGCAGCTTCTTCCCAAGCACCCACGACTTCGACGTGGCTTCCCCAGGTACTTGGTTACCGGTAGCAATAGCCGTAGACTGGATCGGTGATAAACTCTACGTGGCAGACTCGATAGGCCAAAAAATCGACGTGTTCGAACTAACCGGAAGATCACACGCAATAGTTCTAGCCTCAAACCTCTCAAACCCCAGCGATATAGGCCTGGACCCCCTCGAAGGTTACATGTTCATCGCTGATAGCACCCAAGTGTTACGTGCAAACATGGACGGGACGAACGTCCGGTTCATCGTCTCGGAAGCTGCGTACAAGGCTTCGGGGATTGCGGTGGATATAATAGCCAAAAGGGTCTACTGGTGTGATTCCCTCCTGGATTACATCGAGACGGTCAACTATGAAGGGCAGAATCGGTTCTTCGTGGTTCGAGGGCAAGCCGTTCCTAGTCCCTCGAGGCTAGCTCTGTTCGAGGACCGAATCTTTTGGACTGACGGTACTAAGCAAGCGATCATGTCGGTGGATAAATTCGAAAGCCTCAGGAGCATCGAGTCGATATATCGCAAGTCTGACATTAGGGACCCGAAGGCTATTAAAACCGTCCACGAGCTCAGCCAGCCCATCATAAGCAATCCTTGTGGGAACAACAACGGAGGCTGCCAACACATGTGTATAATAACGAAGACACCGTCAGGCCTGGGCTATCGCTGTGCTTGCAACATTGGCTATCGACTGTCTTCGAATGAACGGACTTGCGATTTAGTGAATGACTTCCTAATGTACTCGCAGCAGAGGTTTATCAAAGGCAAAATTCTTGATCCGGTCATCGAAGGCTTCAGCGATGCAATGCTGCCGGTGGTTTCGCGGAGGGCTAGATTCGTCGGATTAGATTTTGATGCGAAGGATGAATATATTTATTACTCGGATGTTTTGCAAGATGTTATATACCGGGTGTACAGGAATGGGTCTGCCAGAGAAATTGTTTTGGCTTCGCAGAATGAAGGCGTGGAGGGTCTCGCTGTGGACTGGGTGTCCAAAAACTTGTATTACATTGACAGTCGTAAAGGAACTTTGAATGTGCTGTCGACGAGGAACATCACACACCGCAGGACTTTACTTAAGAACCTCAAGAGACCGAGGGCCATCGTCGTGCATCCGAACAAAGGCTTCATCTACTTTTCTGAGTGGGATCGCCCGGCTAATATTTCTAGGGCTTACAGCGATGGAACTAATTTGATGGTGTTTAAAAATGTGACACTCGGATGGCCTAACGGGTTGGCAATTGATTTCGCAACAGACAGACTATACTGGTGCGATGCTCTATTGGATCACGTCCAACACTCCAACTTGGATGGCACCGACGTCAAAACCGTCAGTTCTAAACTCATCAAACATCCCTTCAGCATTGTCATATATCAGGATTACATGTACATCACCGATTGGAGGTTGGACGCAATCATCAAGCTACATAAATTAACGGGTGACAACGAAGAGACCCTAGTAAGGGAGCCTCCGACCAACCGCTTATATGGAGTGAAGGTAAAAGAAGTTTCCTATATTTTTAAGCAAGCATAAATACGTAACTTCTTTTAAATTTTAGATATACAGCACCAATGAGCAAAGAATCGATATACTCCAACCTTGCTCGCACGAAAATGGGGGTTGTGAGAAACTATGCTTTGCCATGCCACGAAACGATTCCCACGGGTTAATGGTGAGATGCGGCTGTCCATACGGAGAAAGACTTACTTCAGATGAGAAATCCTGTCAGCCGGATCCTAGCCACGAACCACCCGTGCAAGCCTGCCCGAACACCTGGGATTTTACTTGCAACAACCAGAGGTGTATTCCGAAGTCGTGGGTCTGCGACGGTGACAATGACTGTCTTGATAACAGCGACGAAGAACAGAATTGCACAAGTACGTCCTTAAACCTAATACTAATTCACTTACTGACGTATCCATATCTTTCTCTTTAGTTCCTACTTGTGGAAGCAACGAATTCCAATGTAAATCAGGGCGTTGTATTCCCATGACGTTCAAGTGCGACTCAGAGAACGACTGCGGAGATTTCAGTGACGAAACGGGTTGTGCTAACATAACCTGCAGCTCAACTCAATTCCAATGCGATAACGGTCGATGTGTGCCGAGCTCTTGGAAGTGCGACTCTGAAAATGACTGCGGTGATGGTTCTGACGAGGGGGACACCTGCGCGGAGAAAACTTGCGCTTATTACCAATTCACCTGCCCCAGGACTGGACACTGTATTCCTCAGAGTTGGGTTTGTGACGGGGACGACGATTGCTTCGATAAACAGGATGAAAAGGACTGTCCTCCGATCACCTGCTTGCCCAGCCAGTTCAAGTGCGCAGATTTGAGGCAGTGCGTGCAAGAGAGCTATAAATGTGATGGCATTCCTGATTGCAATGACGGAAGCGATGAATTTGGCTGTCGTAAGTAACCTTCCATCATTTTCTAAGTCATTGCGATGTAAATATATTCAATTTAAATATATTTTGAATAAGAAGTCGTAAGTGTACTTAAAAATTCGAAAACGCTCAGTCGATAACGCGCTGATGCCGACTCGTTTGTTTGGTGGTTTGGTCGACAACTATTACGTCGTCTACTTTATCGACAGTCATTCAAAATGATGAAAATTTTGATTTTTCGTAGCTTTTGTCGTAAATTAATTAACTCGTTTTAACTTTCAACGTCGAAAAGTTATAAATGTGCGAAGTTTCATTTTACAGAAATTTAAAAATAGTAGCTGATACAGACTCTTCTGTTTGGTCGGTAACTACCACACGTGTTCGTTATCGACATTCAAAAAGCATCGCTTTTTCGTAGTTTTTGTCGTAAGTTAAAGATTAATTACCGTCGAAAATTGATTAAGCGTAGCCACAGCCCTCTTTAATACTAGCCATGCTCAACGTCGGTGCAAGAGCACAGTAGTTGCGTTCGAAAATTAAGCGTCGGATATAACTATCTGGAGCGTACGATCTTATCTTTGTCACTCACGATTTTTAACCTATTTTGTATCTTGCTCATCCGTTCAAAAAAATCTTGTTTTTATATTAGTTCCATGACAACAGGCGATCTTTTCACACCCTACTTAAATGTGAGATGTGCAAAGATCGCCAGTAGTTTTAATCTCGAACGACTATTTTTGTAAAAGTTACAGAAAAGTGTTATTCTCGAACGCACCCTTGTGCTAGCATCGGAGCGCTCTCTTTTAATCAGTCGGTAACTACCAAGCGATCTTTTTTATTGTCATTCAAATTTAAAAAGAAACTTTGGTTTTTTATCATTTTTGTCGTCAATTAAAGATTAATAAACGTCTTTCACCTTTCAGCGTCGATAGAACCCGATCAGTGCAACAACGAAAAGCAATTCCAGTGTCAGTTGTCGGGCATTTGCATTCCACGAACGTGGTACTGCGATGGAACCCCAGACTGTGATGACCACTCCGATGAACCGTCGTCTTGCGGCGAGATCGACTGCCCCACTAACTTCTACAAGTGCAACAACACGCAGTGCATATTTAAGGTGGCCTTTTATATAACTCTGCCCGTTTCGATTTCAACACGTGAGTAAATTGCAGGCGTACATCTGCGATGGAAACAAGGACTGCGAAGATGGATCTGATGAGGGTTTCGAGCATGCATGTGGAAGGCCCCTATTCAAATGTGCGGACGGCCAATGGCAATGTCCGGGTGTTACAGAGCGTTGCGTCAATATAACCGACGTTTGCAACAGTAAACCCGATTGTCCTAACGGTGCGGATGAGGGATCAGGATGTGATTTAGCCGAGTGCGATCATCAAGGGGGTTTATGTAGTAACGGCTGTAAACAAACGCCAAACGTAAGGTTCTTTTGATACCGATCAAAGAGAATGAAATGTGACTTCTGCTTTTTACAATAGGGTCCGCTTTGTTTGTGCCCGAAAGGCGAGGTCCTCAGCAAAGATGGTTTTACGTGCGAAGACCTGAACGAGTGCGAACCACCCGGACTTTGCTCTCAATCTTGCACGAATCTAAAGGGCTCTTATTATTGCTCTTGCATTGCAGGTTACACGTTAGAACCAAACAAGCATTCATGTAAAGCGTTCAGTAAGTTATACTTAATTAAGATTATGTAGTTCACTTGCTTTTTGAATTGTCAATTTTTAGATCACAGTGCGGCTTTCTTGATTATTTCCAACCGACACTCGATTCTCGTGGCCGATCTCAACGAACAGGGCCTAGAACGAGTTCCGATCATTGTTGAAAATGTAGTGGCAACCGCTTCCAACATGCATACGGGGACAATATTTTGGTCTGATATGAAACTCAAGAAGATTTCGAGATTGGACCGGGGCAGCGAGCCGGTGGAAGTCATATCAAATGGGTTGGATTTGGTGGAAGGTTTGGCTTATGATTGGATCGGAGGAAATATCTATTGGCTGGATTCAAAATTGAATAGCATCGAAGTTTCCAAGGAGAACGGATCGGATCGCATTGTTTTAGTGAAGGAGAATATAACACAACCAAGAGGGATGTGTTTGGATCCTAGTCCGGGGTAAGTACTTTTAGATTTATTATATTTTCTTTTATTCATTATTATTTGTCTTCCATATATTGTCCTGATCCATGTTATTTTTTATATCTGGCCTTTTCCAATTGCTGATTTTTAAATTTTTATTGACATTCAAAGCTTACCTTGAGTGTATTCCTCTTGGTTTGTCCTCCAGCGTGTTTCAATCATTCTTTTTGTATGTAATAGTGCACGATGGTTGTTTTGGACCGATTGGGGTGAAAATCCACGAATTGAACGCATAGGCATGGATGGTACAAATAGGTCTGTCATCATAAACACAAAAATTTATTGGCCAAACGGATTAACCCTAGACACGGCCACACAAAGAGTCTATTTCGCAGACTCTAAACTTGACTACATAGATTTCTGTTATTACAACGGCTCAGGTAGACAACAGGTCCTAGCTGGAAGCCACTATTTATTGCACCCGCATTCGTTAACCCTATTCGAAGACACTCTTTACTGGACCGATCGACAGTTAAACCGAGTTTTATCCGCACACAAATTCAAAGGTGGGTTGCATAATGATTTAACCACAGACGAGTGAGTGCGATTAATTCCAGGTACCAACCAGACCGTTGTGTCTCATTTGATTTCACAACCGTTGAGTATCCACGTGCACCACCCCTCACTTCAACCGATATCGGAGAACCCGTGCCAAGCCCAACCCTGTCAGCATATTTGCCTGCTCTCTCCTAGTTCACCTCAAGGTTACACTTGCAAATGTAAGTCTGGCTACCAAGTTGTTTCTGATGGAAGGTGCGTGGAAGAAGAAACTTCCTTCCTGATGGTGATGAAGGGCACTCAAATTATTGGAGTGTCCCCGAAACCCGATGATAAATCCGCCGGATTTTTGAATGCTATCGTAGGAGTCGAACGTGGCGTGCAAATCGATTACGACAGAAAGGGTGAGACGATATTCTGGGTCGAAGGTAGAGACGACGATGAAGAAAACGTAAGTCTTCGTTTGCTGGCCCATCGAATTAACTGTAACTCAAGTTTTATTGTAGTGCACTATATGGACGACGCCTTACGGTGGAGGCAACAAAACTCAATTTTTAGGAACGGACACGGGGATAGTCGGTTCTCCTTCGACCATCGCTTTCGATTGGTTGGGACGTAATCTAGTGGTTGGTAATCGAATGGCAAGCAGCCTCGAAATCATCAGAGTAGACGGGAAATTCAAGTACCGAACAGTTATATTATCGAATGAGGGAAATGAAACCTCGGTTTCTAAACCGAGGTCACTCTGTCTTGATCCGACGGATGGTAAAATTTACTGGACAGATGAAGGAGGTTATGGGGTTCCAGAGAAAGTGGGTAAGGTCAACATGGACGGTTCAAAGTCGACTGTGTTGGTTGCGAAAATTGAGAAGCCCGATGCCATTACCATCGATATTGAAAGAAAGATGCTGTATATCAGCACGCAGTATCCCCCCCTGGTAATCGCAGTTGATGTGTACGGGAACAATCGCAGGAATATTTTGTCTGAGGAGGATCACATCATGAACCCCAAAGCATTGGGGGTCCTCGATAATATCCTGTACTACCTCGATCCTACCTATGAAAAACTAGTGCGGGTGGACCTCCCAGATGGAAAGATCCAGAGGTTCATCCTTGAAAACGAACCGGATTTAAAGACGTTCACGATTTTTAAAAAGCGGCAGGCCATCGACCATCCTTGTTTGATGAATAACGGGGGATGCAGTCAACTTTGTCTGCCCGGTGAAGAAAAAACGCGTACCTGCGCCTGCAGCGTCGGTTTTAAAAAAGAAAATGAAATCACATGTACACCATACAAGACTTTTGCGGTCGTTACCCAATTAGATATGGTAAGGGGGTACAGTTTGAAAGGAAGTTCAGAAGCAATGGTTCCCATCAGTGGTTTGGGGCACCATATTCTCCACGTCGACGTCCACTATAGTCAGAACTGGATTTACTGGGTCGAGTTCAATCGTGGAACTTGGAACGGAATCTTTCGAATCCGTCCAAACGGTTCTGAACTGCAACCGGTGATACGAGAAGGCATTGGAAGCAATGGGATCCGTGGGATTGCAATCGACTGGATTGCAGGCAACTTGTATTTCACGAACGTCTTCCCCCACGAAAATTACCTGGAGGTTTGCTGGCTGGACGGATCAAACCGGAAGGTTTTAGTGAAGACCACAGCGGATGCTCCTCGTGAATTGGCTGTAAACCCCCTGAAGAGATTGCTGTATTGGATTGATTACGGACAATACCCTAGGATAGGCAAAGCATATTTGGATGGTTCACAATGGAAACCCATCGTTACCTCAGTCATAAGCAATCCAAGGGATCTCACAATTGACATGTTGACCCACGACGTTTACTGGGTTGATTCTAAACTTGATTTAATCCAAAAGATTTCTTACTCTGGGGGAAATAGGCAGGTGATTAGGCGAAACCTCCCTAACCCCATGGGTATCGCAGTGCACATGGGCGACGTCTACTGGGTGGACCGCAATTTACAAACAATTTTTAAGGCCTCGAAATTACCTGGAAACACATCGTTACCAACGAGGGTAAGGACCAACCTCCCTAAACTCAGAGACATATCAATTTTCGACATAAGCAATCAGCCCCAGGATGACACGAACCCTTGTTTGAAGCTGGGCAACGGAGGATGCGAACAGTTGTGTTTTGCTTTCCCCCTCGAAATCGGTTCGTTTAATAAACTCCATTACAAATGTGACTGCGCAACCGGGAAATTAAGCTCGGATAATAAGAAGTGCGACTTCATCGATGAGTACCTTGTGTTTACGACACGCACTGAAGTCCGGGCTATTAACATAGACCCTAAGATGAAAAATCTCCCGTTCAATCCCATCGGAAACCTCACTAATGTTGTGGGGGTCGACTTTGATTACGCTGACAATAAATTGATTTTCACACAGATCAGACCGTGGGCTAAAATAGCCTGGATGCCTTCGACTAATCCAACAGGCGATTCGATAACCAACATTATAAACAAGGGCATCAATCCGGAAGGTATCGCGTATGATTGGACCCAGAAAAAAATCTACTGGACTGATTCTTCAAACCACAGCATCTATGCCATGAATTTAGACGGAAGCAATCTGGTTATGATTGCGAGAGTCGAACGTCCTCGAGCTATAGTCATCGATCCCTGCAATGGAAGCTTGTTTTATACTGATTGGGGGAAATTTGGAACTTCAGGGAAAATCGTCCGGACGACCATGGCCGGTTCGCTTAAGAAGGTGATCATCGATAAAAACTTGGCTCAACCGAGTGGCTTGGCCTTGGATTACGACGATCAGATGTTGTACTGGACTGATGCTGTGCGTGAGAAAATCGAGCGTTCGGATTTGAATGGGCAAAATCGTGAGATTCTCGTCAGTGCCACCATCTACCCCTTTTCTATAACCATCTTTAGAAATTACATGTACTGGACCGACTTGCAATTACGAGGGGTTTATAGGGCTGAGAAACATACGGGGGCTAACATGATTGAAATGGTGAAGCGATTGGAGGATAGCCCCAGGGATATCCAAGTGTTCTCCACCGATAGGCAGAATTGCACTGTAACTGCCTGCCACATTAATAATGGTGGTTGTGCGCAGAGCTGCCACCCAGGTCCACATGGGACAGCCGAGTGCAAGTGTGATGACAACACGAAATTGGTCAACGAAGGGCGCATGTGTGTACCCAAAAATTTGAGCTGCGATTCCAGCAAGTTCTACTGTGCAAATGGAAAGTGTATTTCCAGGATGTGGGCTTGCGATGGAGAAGATGATTGCGGTGATAAAAGCGACGAGGACACCAATTATTGCTGTATGTATATTAAACATCTGGTATTCACTTTTTAATAAGTTTTAACTTTGTAGCTTTCCACTCGTGCTCTCCCAATGAATTCAGATGTGCAAACGGACGCTGCATATTCAAGTCATGGAAGTGCGATCATGAAAACGACTGTAAAGACGAATCTGACGAAAAGGACTGCGATTATCCTCCATGCGCTGCGGGACATTTCACCTGTGCAAATCATAGATGCATACCAATGTCACAGGTACATCATTTAGGGCACCATGTATATCTATACCTACTGCAATGTACGCTTGTAGGTTTGCAATGGTGTAAATGATTGTAAAGACAACATAACGTCAGACGAAACCCATGAACGTTGCCCCACGAACACAACGTGTCCCACAAACCACTTGAAATGCGAGAAGACCAACATTTGTGTCGAACCGTACTGGCTCTGCGATGGAGATAACGACTGTGGTGATAACTCGGATGAAAATCCTATTCACTGCGCCCAAAGAACTTGCCCCCAGAACAGCTTCAGGTGTCCCAACCACCGGTGCATCCCCGCGACTTGGTATTTACATGATAATTTTTTTGTAAGTAAAGTGGCGAAACTTGTTTGTTTGCTTTAAAGGTATTGCGACGGAGATGATGATTGTGGTGACAAAGCCGATGAACCTCCAGAGTACTGCAAAAGCGAAGGAAGAACTTGCTTTGGGGACTTGTTCACTTGTGATAATGGAAATTGTATTCCGAGGATTTACATCTGCGATGGTGATAATGACTGTTTGGATAATAGTGATGAGGATAACAGACATCAGTGTAGTAAGTAGCTGTTATTCCTCTGGCATTAAAATATTAATTCTTTTTGCCATCCTCTAATATCAGCAACTTCTCAATGTGCTTTTGAATATAAATAACACTAGCTTAACATTTAGATGACAGAAAATGCGATGAAGAAACCGAATTCACATGCGCAGCAAATAAAGCCTGGGGCAGAGCTCAATGCATTCCAAAGAAATGGCTGTGCGATGGTGATCCGGATTGTGTAGATGGGGCAGACGAAAATGCCACACTTCACAACTGCGCAACACCACAACCCTGCCTAGACGAACACTTCACCTGTGCCAACGGACGTTGCATAAATAAGGTTTGCAATTAAAAATAAATTGATAGAAAACACACACTAATTTGATTGCGTGTAGGGTTGGGTATGTGACCATGACAATGACTGTGGTGATGGTTCAGACGAAGGGAAAGACTGCAACGACAAGTACAAAGCATGCTCTGCGCAAGAGTTTACCTGCCAGAACTTCAAGTGTATACGCAAGCAATATCGATGTGATGGAGAAGACGACTGTGGGGATCACTCGGACGAAGTCGATTGCAGTAAGTAACTCCGTCTTAAGAAAAAAACTTGGTAGATTGATGATGTGTGTATTGCAGAGAAGGAAAATATGACGTGTGCAAACCCGGATCAATTCAGGTGTAACAACGGGCAGTGCATAAATTACCAGCTGGTTTGCAATAAGGTTTCCGATTGTTCAGATGACTCAGATGAACCGTTGCATTGCAACATCGATGAATGTGCTAAGCCTGAAATACATCAGTGTGGACACAAATGCATCAACACCCTAACTGGTTTTAACTGTGAATGTAATCAAGGCTACAAGTAAGTAATATTTATATTTTATGTTGTGTAGGTAAGTCTATTTCGTACATACCGCCATTCACGTCACACCCAGTGTTGCCAATTTGTTGAAAATTTATTATGGCGGTAGAACTTTCCGTAAAGTAGCGGTAGATAGCAGTAGATTCAGGGATTTGACAAAACCAGATTTATTTTGCGAAGCAGAAAATGGGTCTTCTAATCTGATACCTATCATTAACAAACTTTACTTTATTAAAGGGCCCACACACAGAGTGATAAAATTAAAGTTTAAATTATTTACTCTGTTTTCTGCGATGTAGTCCCAATTTCAGCTAATGAACTTAGCTTCTGAATGTGCGGAAGTTGAACTAAAATTTTTGTTTAATCGTGTTTAAATTTAAAAAAATTCAACTTCAAAATGAAAATTAACGTAGTTGGGGTGGTGCTGTGTGCATTGCATATTTAAGGACATCATCATATCACGTGCCGAGGTAAATACGTAAATAAATAGAAGAAATTTGTACCTGTTATTAGCCAGAGCCAAAATTACCAGAAAATTTGGGCGACGGAAAATAAAGCGCACCCGCCAGCAGTAGCGGCAAATATTAATATTTTTTTTTTACGAGCTCACACCATCATACCCATGGGGATAATAAAAAACCTTCCTATCCAATCTATTAAATCAACAGCAACACTCTCTCACTTCTTAACGATCTCGTCGTTAAAATACTATTTCAGAAACTCACATTGCACGACGAAGTCGAGTGTCTGTAAAACGTTTTGGTCGTGGTCGTCGTCGCCGACGTGGTCTTCTGTCTTCTGCACCCGGTCTTGATGTAGTTCATCCAAAGAGACATCTTCGACACGGCACTTAATTAATAATCAATTAATGAAATCACTTGGGCGAAAATACCGCGTGAGTCGAAGGAAGTGAGTTGAGTGGTCGCCGGTGTGTAACTAATGGTAGGATCCGGAGACGGCGATGCGTCCTTGCAATCCTTCAAGCAAGACAAGAAGTAACACAAATAAGCACACCACGACGGTAGTGCGCGCCTGGTTCACGGGAATTACACGAGCTAGTTGGGGGATAAGTTCACGCCTTTTAGTTAATTAGTTTAATAAGATTGGAGCCGAATTTGTTACCATTTTCTTTCAAATATCTCAAAGTAACTAACAATAAATTGATTTCAGGAAGGATTGTGCTAATTTTTTTCTTAATTTCAAAGAGGACTTTCGACTTTTACGGAAACACACCGAAACAATCTAATAATCTATGAACTTTAATACATACAGTCTGTTCAAACTTAAGTTGGCACTATTGCTAACTTTGTTTATTATAAAAGCTACAAATTCGGTTGAATTAGCAAACTAGTAATAGTACTTTTTACGCTGACTACAATGACGCAGTCAAAAAAACCATCGAAAATCACGTTTATGAGATAAAGTCAAAAATACACTTTTCAGAGCCATCTATACGCAGATGTGTGAACCGCACAACACGTTTAAATCTCCCTCAAACCGATTTAACTATAATATTAAAAGTTAATTTTTTAAAGCATTAAAATCGTAACAGAGAATTAGCATAACAAAAAATAAAACAATCTTAATTTTTTGCCGCGTTAATTAATTAACAGCACGAGATAAGTGACAATATAAGCAAATAAATAAAACGAAAGATTTATTACATTGAGCGCAAGTAATACTAATACGTTTCTGCAACGCCATCTATCTGCACCTGGCCTAAAGTCTAAACTAAACTAAGCAATACATATATTTGGGTCGAGAATTTCCACCACTCTAAATTATTTTCACCCTGCTAACTTAATTTGCAGCACTAAATAGACGAGAAATAAAAAAAATGAAACAAAAGGTCTTTTCTTAAAATTAGACGCAAGTAAATTGTTTCTGCAGCGCCATCTGTCCTCACGTCGTCTAAACTACGCAATCTTTCTGTATCAATAGACTTCAACATTCTTTATTTGCTTTAGTTGATTTGTAGAGCAAAAGAAAAAAAATTAAAACAAAAAGCATTTTTAATCTTTTTTCTAAATAGGGCGCAAGTAAATTATTTGTGCAGCGCCATCTATCCACACATCATCTAAACTACGCATTATTTCTGCATCAAGAGTGTCCATCATTCTTTCTTACAGCTTTAGTTGATTTGCAGCATAAAACCAAAGAAAAAAATTAAAACAAAAAGTATTTTTCGCTTCTTTTCTAAATAGGGCGCAAGTAAACTGTTTATGCAGCGCCACCTATTCACACATCATCTAAACTACGCAATATTTCTGCATAGTGTCCATCATTCTATCTTACTGCTTTAATTGATTTGCAGCACAAAACCAAGGGAAAAAAAATTACTTTTTTTTAAAACGGAAATAAATATTAAAATAAAATCCGACCTTCAATGCTTCAACTTTCAACTGTGAAAGCACAACTGATAGAGAGTCGTGAAGGCGTTCGAGTAACGAACGCACAGGAGAGGCGTTTCGGGAGCACCAACTTGCATTCTCAAGCAAGTTCAAACAACTTAGTTTTCATATGTCAGCATGGAATTCCCTCTGTTAAAACGTTAATTTTACATAAGTTCCACTGATCGAAAAGGGAATTTGACCTTGCAAGCTAAGCAGAGGTCGGTCATTCAAGCTAGACGGCTTCCACGGGGGTTGAGCCGATGATCGTACTTGTGAAATGCTAACTAAACAATTTTGTCAGTTAAACCTAAAAGTACGCGCGTTAAATTTTGTGTAGCTCCAAAAGTAAAAACTAATTTAGATAATTTTTCAAACGTGACAGTAGCAAGCAAGCGCGGGTATAAAAATTATTCGGCGGGAGCAAGCAAGCGCGGGTACAAAAATTAATCGACGGGAGCAAGCAAGCGCGGGTATAAGAATTAATCGGCGGGAGGAAGCAAGCGCGGGTATAAAAATTAATCGGCGGGAGCAAGCAAGCGCGGGTACAAAAATTAATCGGCGGGAGCAAGCAAGCGCGGGTATAAGAATTAATCGGCGGGAGCAAGCAAGCGCGGGTATAAGAATTAATCGGCGGGAGCAAGCAAGCGCGGGTATAAGAATTAACCGGCGGGAGCAAGCAAGCGCGTGTATAATTAATCGGCGGCCACCTATGTAGGAATTAATTTTCTAATTGCATTTTTTTTTAGTTTTCTTAACTCGCGTTAATTGTATAGTACGAATCGGCTATGAACGTAGGAAAGAATGCTGCAAAATATAGATGAAACTTTTCTGGGTTTTCTTTCTTTTGATTTTATTGGTTTCGATCAAAAAGTTTGTAAAACAGTGAAATGCCAAGTGTTATAATAAATTCTTTCTTGACTGACAGCATAAGAAATTCAGTTTCTTTCTTGTTCGTGTGTTTCAAATAAATCTAATCAAAGCAGAACGAAGGAATCGAGGAATTGCTTAGCAATACAATCATAATTATCGGGCATTGCAGATTCTACAAATAATTATAATATAATACAATGCACCTACGTTTTATGACAATGTTTTTGTTTTAAGTTCTTATTTTTTAGACGAACGCTTGTTTTCTTTTGGCGGGAAACTGATACCTTCTAACACCTCATCGCACTTATGAGATCCTAACACAAGTTTAGTTTTAAACGAAAGTTTAATATTTTTGTTTTGGCGGGAAACTGAATTGTACCTTCCAACACCTCGTCGCACTCATGTGATCCTGATACAAGTTTAGTTTTGAACAAAAATTTTAGACAAACGCTTGTTTTCTTTTGGCGGGAAACTGATACCTTCTAACACCTCATCGCACTTATGAGATCCTAATACAAGTTTAGTTTTAAACGAAAGTTTAATATTTTTGTTTTGGCGGGAAACCGATATGTATAGGAGAGGCAAGATAGTTAGCGGTGCACGTCATTAATGACGTCAGACGTGTCGTCAGAAGCTAGCTACGTCTGCCATCAAACGAAAGAAAAAGAAATTTTGAAAGTAACTTATTAATGTATTAACGTTGTAAAATCACAACGAAATGCTTCTTCTATAAAAATTTAAGAAATCTGAATAATAAATGTAAAGTAAATATGCTCGATATATTTTATTATTAGCCGTAAAATTCTAGTGAATTTGTGTTTTGAGAATTGGTATTCCTTAAAATTTGTCGTTGTTGCCTATTTAGTTATGTCAACAAGTTTTGTGGTGATTTCAGTTGCTTTCATTTTGCGTTCTATAGTTTACTAAATTTTTACGACCTAAAACAGTTTTTGTCAAAACTACTTAACGTGTGTTGAGTTTCGTGCAACATGCCTAAAAATTTATGTAAACAGACGAAGGAAGTTGTCAGTCGTCTCATCAACTACTTCGAAAGAGAACGTGACAATGGTGGTCCATTGCTACCATTAGGCGCTGTTAGAGAGGTATTACCGTTGTATACTTATTATGAATTACATAAAAACACGATTTTATTTTAGCGTGCTGCTGAAGCATGTGGCTTAAGTATTGCTACTATTAGTAGAATTTCAACGGCATCAAAAGAAAATCAACCCTTGCCTTCACCTAAAAGGAAACGAACCAGAGCTAAGCCTAATGTTGATGTGGATGATGCAACTCAAGTTGCAATACGCAATGTTATTTATGAAATGTTTCGCAACCGTAAGCATTTACGAATAATTTTTTTGTATATTATGTAAATTATTGCTTGTCATAGGTCAGCATGTTACACGTAAAAGTTTGCTGAGTTTGTTAAAAGAGAGAGACTTGTACAACGGGAGTTTATCATCTCTTGGCAAAGTATTGAAAAAAATTGATTTTCGTTGGAAAAAAGATGACCGCCGAAGAGGATTGATGGAACTGCAGCATGTAGCATTACTACGGGTTGACTTTTTGCAAAAGTATGTGCAAAATATGCGAAAGAATCATTATTCCCAGTGTGTCTACTTAGATGAAACGTGGATATTTGAAAATGGAAGTGGTCATTGGTCATGGCAGGATAATAATCGTCAGACAGTTAAAACAACAAAGAGCGAAGGGAAAAGGCAAGTCATTTTGTATAGAAAATTCTCCACAATAGTATTATATTCTGAACAAAAATTAGGTTGAACTGTAGCAATTATTATGCCTCCCTTTTTATTAATTTGAACATGTACTTTTCGTAATGTTAACAATGTTGTAGGTACATTGTGTTACATGCTGGCAGTATAGATGGTTTTATACCAGGAGCATCATTAATATTTTCTTCAAGTACTAAGAATCCCGATTACCATGGTGAAATGACGAAGGATACTTTTTTAAAATGGTTTCAACAACAACTATTGCCGAACTTAAAACCAAAATCATTAATTGTTATGGATAATGCGAGTTATCACTCTGAAATTGCAAATAAAGCACCTGACTCTTCTTGGAAGAAAGCTGATATTCAAAATTGGCTATCACAAAGAAACATTTTGTTTGATAATGCTATGTTAAAACCTCAGTTGCTGTATCTAGTCTCCTTGTAAGTTTTTTAGTAAAAAGTTAAATAGGAACAACAAACTATAATATATTGATGTTTTAGGCATAAACCTCCAAAAGAATATGTAATTGACAATATCGCAGCACAACATGGTCATAAAATTCTACGATTGCCCCCATATCACTGCATATTTAATCCGATCGAGAATATTTGGGGTCTTACCAAAAATTATTATAATACGCATATTGGACGAGATGGCTATGGTGTAGCAAATTGTTTGAAAATGTGGGAAGAAGCTTTGCAAACGATTACTACTCAAACTTGGGTTAACACTATTGAGCGTACAGAGGCAGAAATAATCAGATGGTGGGAACGTGAAGTGGGTATGGATCATGATGATGTGTGTCCCTTGATTATAAATTTGGAGGAAGACTCTAGCTCCTGCTGTGAATCAGACAGTGACGCTGATTAAAGCTATTAAATTTATTTAGTATTTACACATGAGAAGAAAGAACGGAACTACGTTAAAAGTTTGGTGGCAATATTGTGCAGAATTACGATAAAATATTTATGTATTGACTGTATTACTTACCCAAATTTATGTAATAAAGATTATAATAAATTAAACTAGATTCTTATTTGATGAACATTTGTATAATAAATTCATAATTACTTTTCACAAACACCTTCAAAAGTACAAATGTTTATTACAGATTCACTGTATTAGTGCCCGAAGAAGCATTGCGAAGTTGATGAATTTGACTGTCGAGGAGAAGTGATTATGAATTTGTAATCTAAAAGTAGATTACAAAACATCTTTTATGGTTTTAATTTGCATTTCTCTTCACTACACTGAATATTGTAGTATATTCCCAAAACTGTTTTTGTTTACAAAATATGAATGATATTACCGACCAACTTTATTATTTAAAGCATTAAAAGTTTCCACTCTGCAAAAGTAACAGAATTATACTTTTCTCATTACCATTAACAACACGTCCAGAAGAAATAAAAATTGACAAAATATAACCTTAAATTATATATGTCAGCTGATTTGAAATTCTGCCATCCGGCAGCAACGCATAATGTGACGTCATGAAATCGTAGATGACGTGCACCGCTAACTATCTTGCCTCTCCTATACCTTCCAACACATCGTCGCACTCATGTGATCCTGATACAAGTTTAGTTTTGAACAAAAATTTTAGACAAACGCTTGTTTTCTTTTGGCGGGAAACTGATACCTTCCAACACCTCATCGCACTCATGTGATCCTGATACAAGTTTAGTTTTGAACAAAAATTTTAGACAAACGCTTGTTTTCTTTTGGCGGGAAACTGATACCTTCTAACACCTCATCGCACTTATGAGATCCTAATACAAGTTTAGTTTCAAACGAAAGTTTAATATTTTTGTTTTGGCGGGAAACTGATATGTACCTTCCAACACCTCGTCGCACTCATGTGATCCTGATACAAGTTTAGTTTTAAACAAAAATTTTAGACAAACGCTTGTTTTGTTTTGGCGGGAAACTGATACCTTCTAACACCTCATCGCACTTATGAGATCCTAATAGAAGTTTAGTTTTAAACGAAAGTTTCATATTTTTGTTTTGGCGGGAAACTGATATGTACCTTCCAACACCTCATCGCACTCATGTGATCCTGATACAAGTTTAGTTTTGAACAAAAATTTTAGACAAACGCTTGTTTTCTTTTGGCGGGAAACTGATACCTTCTAACACCTCATCGCACTCATGTGATCCTAATACAAGTTTAGTTTTAAACGAAAGTTTCGTTTCGCGTAAATATTTTTGTTTTGGCGGGAAACTGATATGTACCTTCCAACACCTCATCGCACTCATGTGATCCTGATACAAGTTTAGTTTTGAACAAAAATTTTAGACAAACGCTTGTTTTCTTTTGGCGGGAAACTGATACCTTCTAACACCTCATCGCACTCATGTGATCCTAATACAAGTTTAGTTTTAAACGAAAGTTTCGTTTCGCGTAAATATTTTTGTTTTGGCGGGAAACTGATATGTACCTTCCAACACCTCATCGCACTCATGTGATCCTGATACAAGTTTAGTTTTGAACAAAAATTTTAGACAAACGCTTGTTTTCTTTTGGCGGGAAACTGATACCTTCTAACACCTCATCGCACTTATGAGATCCTAATACAAGTTTAGTTTTAAACGAAAGTTTCGTTTCACGTAAATATTTTTGTTTTGGCGGGAAACTGATATGTACCTTCCAACACCTCATCGCACTCATGTGATCCTGATACAAATTTAGTTTTGAACAAAAATTTTAGACAAACGCTTGTTTTGTTTTGGCGGGAAACTGATACCTTCTAACACCTCATCGCACTTATGAGATCCTAATACAAGTCTAGTTTTAAACGAAAGTTTCGTTTCACGTAAATATTTTTGTTTTGGCGGGAAACTGATATGTACCTTCCAACACCTCATCGCACTCATGTGATCCTGATACAAGTTTAGTTTTGAACAAAAATTTTAGACAAACGCTAAGAAATCACCAATTTGGAGCCAGATGTTTTGCGTGCAACAATTCAAAATGCCGTAAAACGAGCACAAATGTGCATCAACTCGAGGTGGTCATTTGACCGATATCATTTTTCAACTTAATGTCATCACTTTGACACCTTTAAATAGACTTTCCGTCAAAACAGAGCCCAATTTTTTTCATTTCTAACAAAATGGGAGCCAATTCACATTGGCATTACTTTTGCCCCACCTTGTATAACTCATAAAATCCATTATAATCTAACAAAGATGGTTTTCTGTTTAATCTCTTTCATTATTCCCCAACCATCACACAAAATGCTAAATTAATAAACGCCCATTTAAAAGCAATTGATGAATTAACCGGTGCGCCACTCACGGCCGTTTGTGGAAGGACCGTCAGTTTTCAGACATGCGCGTTCAAAAACTGTAGCAATGAAAACCCCAAGCTGTGCATACTGATAGATGTGTATACTGTGATTGGAGATTCTGCATTTGTACGAACCAAATTATCTTATATTGGATTATGATTAATATCAGGAACCATTTCACCATCACTTCGGTGATCACATATCACAATACCTACACAAGATTCGCATTGTCGAGCAATTTTTTCGATATCAGAATCAATACCTTTCCAAAAGCAATATTTCCTAGTGAGTTGCTTCATTTTTACAATTCCTAAATGTGTATGATGTATTTTCTTTAATATTTCTTTTTGTAAGCTAGCTGGAATCATTAGTAGAATCATTCACAGTTCCACTTATCAGATATTTTTTTTTAATTTTAATAGTTCAGGTCTTTCTATCCCGTCAATGATATGCGATAAAACGCCAGCCACTTCAGTGGGGCTTGCATCACAAGCAACTGTTACCGGTAAAGAAGGGTCGTAAGGAATCAAAATCTTATCGCTTGCAATTTCTGTTTAAGCTTGATGAAAACTTCGCATTTGTTAGAGCAATAAACTTTCTGTTCTTCATGAGCAACATACTTAATGGATACGTTATTGTTGAAAGATTTTCAATAAAACGTGAATAATATGTTACCATTCCAAGAAAATGTCTAAGTTCTTCAACATTCTTCGGGCGTTTAACATTTTTGATAGCAATCGACAATCGATTAATTTGATATTGTAACGATTTTAAGGGTTCTGTTAATTTTTATTTTAAAATAAAACACGAAATAGTTAATAAACTAATTTATTTAAAAGTAACACTTATTTATTTACAAACTTATGTCTGATTTATTTTAACAACCGAGCGAACGTCTATCGAACTTTCATGCCGAACTGTCCAACGTTGAATTCAATTCGAACTGTCGCTCACTCCCGGCCGCGTGCATTTTATAAGTCGGGCTCTCTCTTCGAGAATGGCCTGGAACGCGACGAAGAGTCTCGCATTGATTCCACCGCTGACGTGATCTCGAAGCGCCCGTAGTTTCTGGTCTAAGGCGCGTCGGCGACGACGCATGAGACGGGCTGGAGCCGGGATCTTCACAATATGTAGCACGATGTGTCTGAATTAAGCTACTTTCATCATCCACTTTTACATGTAAATAAGCTTTGAATAAATCTAGTCTGCAAAAATATGTTGAATTTCCAAGATTATTCAAAATTTCGTCAATTCGAGGAATTGGGTAATGTGCCGATTTTAATTGAGGATTTACTGCTATTTTGTAATCGACACACAATCTTACCTTACCATTAGGTTTCGGAACGATTACAAGAGGTGATCCCCAGTCGCTCATGTTTACTCTTGTTATGATCCCATCCCTTTCAAGTTCGTCCAATTCTTCTTCAACCTTTTCACGTAGTGCGTACGGTACTTCTCTCTCTTTGA
This sequence comes from Dorcus hopei, assembly GCA_033060865.1. Lineage (NCBI taxonomy): Eukaryota > Metazoa > Arthropoda > Insecta > Coleoptera > Lucanidae > Dorcus > Dorcus hopei. The sequence continues at coordinate 69,301,186 of CM065425.1, read as the reverse complement.
TGAAAACTGGCTTAACATTTTTACGTAGTTTGAGAGAACATGTGATACCTGGAATACACTCAACTTTTGATTTGAATATTTCTAAATATTTTTCGATTATTGTGGAAACCGGATCAAGAGAATGAATTTGTGCGTAACCCGTTTTCTCATCAATTTCTATTAGATCGATTTGAAGATGACGTATCCAGGCACGTCCCAGACGTGGTGAAAATTTAAACAGAACAATGAACATATGTAATTTCCATTGTTTGATGCCCTTTATATTCCACAGGAACTTCAACTATACCTAAGGGTTCGAAGACACTAGATGTATACGATCGAAAACGTATGTTCGTTGTTTGGAGTTGAACCTTCAACTTTAATTTATGGTAGTCCTCTTCTGGTAAAAGAGTAAATCCTGCCCCAGAGTCCACTTCGAATGTTTGACTTTTACCTTCTATTAAAACATCAATAAAATACTTAGCTGTGTCATTCACTATTGAAGATTTTTCAAAAATATCCAAAAGTATTGATTCCTTCAAGTTCTTCAATTGAAGTTACACGGACATTGAAGTTTCTGGATTCTCTTGAATATAATTGACATTTTTATTTGATTTCTCTCTTAATAGTGTCTGTATGCAGACCTTTTTAATGTGCCCTGTTTTCTTACACGCATAACATTTTAACTAACTTGGGTCCTTCCCTACAAGTCTTCGATGTATGATTATCGAATCCACAATGTAAACATAAGTTTTCGATTCCCAATTATCTAAAATTTATTCGTCGATTTTTATTCATCTCGTAGTGACTGTTTGCACTACGTATCTTGTTATTCGATAGCTTTCCTTTCTTCTCGTGCGACGTGTAACCGATTCGATTAAGTTGAATAAAAGAACGCACGTATGGCAACGCTGAATTCGATAAGCAGTTGGTAATGCAATCGAGGAAGTTGACTGTATTACCAACTTTCTATAATGCCAACATTTACATAAGTTTTAAATAATCATTATTCGAGAATTACAAATAATTTCTGAATGTGAGTGTGGATTGGTAGGGGACTTAAATCTTATTTTTCTTAATTGTTCGTTAAATAAACATATTGATGAATTATTTTAAAAAAATTATTAAATTTGAATTATATTACAATGTTAATACAAACTTTACTCGCAACGACTGATATTAAAGTTTATATTTATAAGTTTCTGGTAGAGTAAAATTATAAATTATAAATACACAGATGTATATGTGCACAGATCGTCTTGTTATCAAAAAATTATTATTTACAAAAAATTCTTCTTCTCAAGAAACTTCAGAAACAATCCTTAAATTTAAATTCTGAATTACAGTCTAAAAAAAATTCAAATTTATTAATTTCATGTTGCACAAATTAGACTAACGTTTTTATTATTGATTTTAAACAAAAAATGTATTCTACTGTTCGAGCAATTTCAGAAACCATACATTTAAGCTTTTTAACTACAGGGTGTGTGAAATGTGTATTCAAATTTCTGAATTTGTAATAATGACCAAAGAAATTATTGATTTTGCGCAATTGCATTCTTTTATTAAGTATAGAAAGTGAACTTACAGTTCAAAATTGAACTATCGGCCTAACAGAAACTCAATGACTGTTGAAATGTAATTACACGAAAACTATTCCAAATTAATTATAATAAATAATATTAAAAAAATTCGTAAATTTGTGTGCAGGTTATTGGAAGATGGTAAAGCATGTGCAGACATAAACGAGTGCGTGGAAACCCCAGGGGTTTGCTCCCAATATTGCTCCAACACACCAGGCGGCTACTACTGCAAGTGCAACGAGCAATATTACGAACGCCAAACCGACAAGCACACCTGCAAACGCAAGGACAAGATAAACCCCTGGTTGATCTTCACCAACAAATATTACATACGCAACATTTCGGTGGATTCGCACATCTACAATCTCGTGCATCAAGATTTGATGAACGTGGTCGCCATCGACTACGACTACCAAGCCCAAAAGCTGTACTTCTGCGACGTAACTGCAAAAACGATATTCAGATCGACGATTGGAGGATTGGGGGAGAAAGAACCGGTGATAAGACACGACTCGCATGGACTGGAAGGGATCGCAGTCGATTGGATCGGCAAGAAATTATACTGGTTGGATCGACACTCGAAGAATTTGGATGTGGCGGAGTTGGACGGCTCGAAACGCAAGACGATCAAAACAGGCATTGCAGACCCCCGAGCTCTAGTCGTTCACCCGGGTACCGGCTATTTATACTTCACTTCCTGGCATTTACAAGCGTACATCGGCAAGCTTGGTATGGACGGGTCGAATTTCACTCGCATCTTAACTTGGGTGGATGATATCGCTTGGCCCAACGCATTAACCATCGATTACTTCACCGATCGAATTTACTTTGCGGATGCTCACCTGGATTACATAGCTTTCGCTGATTTGGAAGGCAAGAATCGACACATCGTACTCTCCGGAACGCAAGTGCCTCATGTGTTCGCCCTGAGTCTGTTCGACGACGAAATTTACTGGTCCGATTGGAATTTGAAGGCGATCCTCAAAGCAAATAAATACAACGGAAAGGATATTAAAGTGCTGCGAAACACCACTCATAGACCTTACGACATCCACATATACCATCCGTTGAGGCAGTTGAATTACACGAATCCTTGCGGGGTTAATAACGGAGGGTGCTCGCACTTGTGCCTTATAGGTCCACCTGTTGAGTCTAGCTATTTAATCATTGAGGGTTACGGAGAGGAGGGCACGACGACTTACAAGTGTGCCTGCCCCAATCAGTATTATCTAGCGAGGGATGGAAAGACTTGCGTGGCGAATTGTACGAGTGGACAGTGGCGGTGTGGGGGTGCGGATGAGAAATGTATTCCTTGGTTCTGGCAGTAAGTATTTGGTTTACTTAGGTTTAAGAATTTCCAAGACTTAATTTTATTGTTTTAGATGCGATGGAGAAAAAGATTGCAAGGATGGTTCCGATGAGCCCCCGACTTGCCCCCCAAGACAGTGCCGTGCAGGTACATTCCAATGCAAGAACGGACATTGCACTCCCTCTGCAACAATCTGTGACGGTACGGATGACTGCGGGGACAAATCAGATGAATTGAATTGCGATCAACCCTGCCCGGAGCTGGAGTTCAAGTGTAAATCGAACGGGCGTTGCATCCTGGATAGTTGGAAGTGCGACGGCGATGCAGATTGCAAGGATGGATCCGATGAAGACCCTGCTTTTTGCAGCAAGCGTCCCTGCGATGAAGAAATCGAGTTCAAATGCAAGAATGGCCGTTGCATCCCCCAACTGTGGATGTGTGATTTCGATAATGACTGTGGGGATGACTCAGACGAACCTGCTTACATGTGCAGGCAAAAGAATTGCACAACCGGTTGGCAACGCTGTCCAGGACGGGCCAATTACCGATGCATCCCCAAGTGGTTATTCTGCGATGGTAAAGACGATTGCAGGGATGGGTCTGATGAATTACCTGAGAACTGCCCCAAGTGTAACCCAGATACTGATTTTAAATGCTCGAATAATCGCTGTATACCCAAGCAATGGATGTGTGATTTTGCTGATGATTGCGGTGATGGCTCTGACGAGTCCGAGGTTTTATGCAAGGGGCACTATCGAGAGTGCTCAGAGTCTGAGTTCCACTGCAATAACGGCAAGTGCATCTCGTCTAGGTGGCGTTGCGATCACGAGGATGATTGCGGGGATAACTCTGATGAGCTCGGCTGCATGGGATTCCAGTGCAAGAACGGTACGTTCCAGTGTGCCTCAGGACATTGCATCGCTTCGTACTTCCGCTGTGATGGTGATCGAGATTGCAGGGACATGTCTGATGAAATGAATTGCCCTCCGAAGTATCCTGGGGGTAGATATTGCCCCGAGTCGAAATTCCAATGCAATAATCACCTGTGCATCAGCCAAAGTGATATATGTGATGGAGCGGATGATTGTGGGGATGGTTCAGATGAAATCTCCACCCTCTGTACTAACTTCAATTGCGATACACTGCGGAGGTATCAATGTGCGAATCATAAATGTGTGGCACGCTATCAGCTATGCGATGGCATAGATAACTGCGGGGATGGATCAGACGAAAACAACATGACCCTCTGCGCAAGCAAAATAAAACCGTGCAACTTATTTGCAGAGTATCAATGTGCAAATAAAAAGTGCGTCGATATAGGCCAAGTCTGCGACTTCGCTGATGACTGCGGTGATAGCTCAGACGAATTAGGATGCCACCACAACAACATATGCACCGACAGCAACAAAGGAGGCTGCGAACACCACTGCATGAACATAACAGGCGGTGGCTACATCTGCGCATGCTATTCGGGTTTCATCATCTCGAAAGACAACCGCAAGAAATGCGAAGACGTCGATGAATGCGCGACCGGTCTCCATCACTGCTCGCAAATCTGCATGAACCTCAACGGAACCTTCGGTTGCTCATGCCTCGATGGCTTCAAATTATCCGATGGTCTTTCAGGCGTCTGCAAAGCCGAAAGAGACGACGTTGCCCTGTTGATAGCAAACGGTCCAGAAATACGCTCGTACGACCTCAAAGACCAAGAAGAAATCGATGTGATCAGCGAAGAAAAACGAATAGATGCCCTCGATTACAACCTCAACTCGCAGATGGTCTTCTGGGCGGATAGCTACGACAAGACAATCAAACGATCGTACATGCTGAACGCAGTCGATGGTAAAGTGAAGATGGGCTTCGCTCAAGACCTCAACATGAAAGGCAACTCGAAACCGACTTCGCTCGCAGTAGATTGGATCGGTGATAACTTATACTGGACTGAAATAGATAGGGCCGGGTCAAAACCGAAAGGTAGAGTTATGGTGGCCAAAACTGATGGGAGATATCGAAGGGCGGTGGTCAATGTCGGATTGGAAAGTCCGACTTCGATTGTCGTCGACCCCCAATTGGGCAGAATGTTCTGGACTGATGCCGGTTCGGCCCCCAAAATCGAAGTGTCTTGGATGGACGGTTCAAAACGCAGGCCTCTCGTCAACGAAAACATCAGGCATCCAGCCGGGCTTACAATCGACTATTCCATGGACCACGCTCTCTACTGGGTAGACACGAAGCTTAACACCATCGAGACCATGAAGTACGACGGTTCGAATCGCAAGACTATTTTGAAAGGTGATGTCCTGAAACACCCGATTTCACTGGATGTATTCGAGTCGAGTTTGTACTGGGTGACCAGGGACACTGGGGAGTTACTAAGGCAAGATAAGTTCGGAAGAGGTGTGCCCGTCATCATCCAGAGAGACTTGGTAAATCCTTCCGCTGTTAAAGGTAAAATAGTGTAACCCAAAGGTTGATGAATATGAAATTAAATTTGCGCGTTTGTTTTTAGTGTACCATTCACTGCGATATAATACTTCAGTGTCGAACCCATGCAAAAAGAGTGAGTGCTCGCATCTTTGCCTCTTGGTGCCAGCAGGCCATCGCTGTTCCTGCCCGGATTCATCTATACCTATGCATAAGAAGTCTGAAATTATATGCGATGCAGCCTCAGAACAGCCAAGGCCTGAACCGAGGATATGCAGCTGTCAAAATGGGGGCATTTGCAAAGAATCGGATACTGGTGATTTGATGTGTAGTTGCCTCCCAGATTTTCTTGGGGAATTCTGCGATGTGCACTCCGCCCAGAGCAAGTTGGCAAGTTCCTCGAGCACAGCGACTATTATTATTCCTATCATTGTTATTTTGCTGGTGCTTGGAGCTGCATCTGGGGTATGGTTTGTGATCAGGAAGAGACCATTGTATGTCATCCCTTAAAACCCGGTCAAAATTTGCGATGCAATTTGTTTTTTGCTTTTCAGTGGAAAGGGCTCAGGTTTGGGGAGTCTCGCAAGCAGTCAGAGTGTTTCGTTCAGGCAAGGCACAAACGTCGAATTTGGTCCTAACACGTTCAGTGGGAACGGTGCAGGAACGGGAGAGCCCCTGGATGTTGCGTACAGCTTGGATCCTATGAGTAATAAAAACCGTGATTTTCATAATCCCATGTACGATGCTGTCCAAAATAATCCGGATGCAATTGGAAATGGTAGTTCAGGTAATAATTATTTTCCAGCCTTTCTTAAGAGACGGTTAATAAAGTATGTTTTGGTTTAGTTCCTGTAGATGTGACGAAGTCAAAGAGCGACACATTCATGGAACCCCCAAGTGCGATTCTTGCGCCTTCCAGTGTGACGCATAGGTCTTCGCCGCAGGTGAACATAAGGCACAGAGAATTAGATCCGGCATCGGATACAGGCAAAGACACTCAGAAACTAGTGGAAGAAGACTGCTGATATAAAAAGAAACACTCGTTAACACGAATTTACTGGTTAGTGCTGGCGTATTTAAAGAGTTAGTGATTTAATAGGTTTAAATTCCACGATATCACGAAATAATATCGAGAAAATTCTTTCAACTATATTTTGTAAAAAGAAAAATTCGTTATTTCTCCCCCCTTGTTTTAAAATTAATTAATTAAAAAAAACAACACAAAATAGTAATAACAAGAGCACTGCACCTCTATAAAATGCAGGCATTAGAATAAAGAGAGAATATTTTTGTATCAGGGTGTCGGTGAGTGCGTAAAACATGATGATTCAGAATAAAATCAGCATAATCCACCATCATTTCGACCTGTTTTAAATTAAGCAAGCGAAAGTGCCATTTTCTTCACCGCCCAAATTTCAAAGTCCCCCCTCGCAAGGAAAATTGTGCTGGTTTTAGTAACTCCTCGACCGAGTCTTAGTTCTCAATAATGAATTTTTAATGTTATATGAAACTCTTCCATAATGTAAGATTATGTAAATATAGAGTAAATAGATTTATGTAACATATGAGATATTTAAATTTTAAATGATGCGTGATTTCGAAATGGAGACTGCTTACTAAACATTCCATACGGTTGATTGTTTTTACTCAGCAATATTTTTCGACAGTATTGGATAGATGTGTTTTGGTGTTTGTGAACACTGATGTCTTTTGACACCGTCCAGAACTAATCGAGACCTACTCCTGTATAAAAAAACAAAAATGTTTCAAGAATACTCGACTTGTTTGAATTTTATTATTGCATTGTTATACATTGATAGTTTTATTATACTTCGCTTTGAAACATTTTCTTCACCCCCCCTGACTAATGGCGCTAAGTTTAGACACATTGTTGATGGTGTGCACCCCCCCACTGTATATCAATAGAATTCAGACGGCGTGTAGCAGATGTACTTACAAAATACGTTTTTCAATAACTTAGCGCTTTATAAATAAACGACTTGTACATTTTATTACTTCTGGGAACAAAGATGTATGTTTTTCAGTAAATATAGTGGTTTGTTTATATTTGAATGTGTTTTATTTAATCGAAATGTAAAATCATATTTTTAAATGGCGTGCAATTATAAATTTGAGCTCCACCTCTACTTAAAAAAAAATACTTTGAACCCCAATGTTTTGATGAAACCCCTTTACTGCATTAAAAAAATTCACCCCAAACGTGCTCAAATATAAAATTGCATATTCCATTTGAAAAAAAAAAAATCCTGGACAATATAGTATAAGCACATTGATAGTAAAAAATAAAATGCTTTACATTACTTACTTAAAATCTAATTGGTGGGGCAATATCCAACGAAAACATCCCCCGTACTCATGTTGGGTGTTATCACACTGGCGTGGTTGTTAATTTGCACGTTTCTAACGCACCCCACGTAGGGGACGCGCGTTGCTATACCCCTCGCCTTGTTTATCAAACGATGCCCACCGAGGAAGAGCGCCCCGCCTGTATCCGTGGACGTGGAACGAAGGTCACCGACACTCGGCTGAGTGAACGTGTTATCCACAGCGAGGGTGACTACGCTTTTAGATTTAACAGCTAAAAAAAATTGCGATTCACTTCAAATTCAATTAACAAAGTGATACAAACCTTGAATGGTGTGCCACTCCCCATCGCAGAAGTAATGTTTCTTGAGCGGTTCATACGAAGTGGTGATGGGCCCCCGACCATTCTCCACCGTAAACCTGATCGCTCCATTCACCATCTCCAAAACTAAGTAGTCTTTCTTACCATGAACGGCCACCAGAAGTCCCGTGACGTTTCTTGGTTTGATGTCCAATTTGATGTCTATCTCGTTACCGACTTTGTATTTCGGCCTGAGGTTTACATAGCCCCCACCGGATCCAAAGAATATTCCATCTTCTATATTTTGAGGGCAAGCCATAATCCCGGCTGTTAGACTTGGCTCCATTACTCTGTTATTCATCAAGAAGTTGCCTATGCAACCTTGGAATTTACCCACATTATTCTACAACAAAAAAAATTATTTCACTTTCTTCTAAAGGCCGTTTTAGACTACCCTATTTCTTGTACAAGAAGATTTGGTTCAATTTCTACAATAAATATTTAGAATAAACAAATTTTAAGCTGCAGTCTATTCCAATTCATTTCTTCATACAATCACTACATAAATTAAATTGAACCAAGTCTTGTACAAGAAATAGTGTAGTGGCCTTAACAATAGAATTGCTAAGATAAACTTAATTTTTCAAATATTTTAAGAATCGGGCTCACCGTATTTTCGTTAACTAACAATTCGTTTTCTTTCTTCACGCTTCCAATAAACAAGGGCGGAGTTATGTCAATTTTCTGTGCATTCTCGGGCATCCCAGCAAATAATGAATTATTCGCATCAACCGTCAGCTTCACAGTAGTCGGATCCCGACTGAACACCACATTGTGCCATTCATCATCATTATAAGCGATGGGGGTTTTCAAAGTGATGGTTTCAGCCCCACCGTTAAAGCTGTACACAACCTGAAACGAAAGCAACGTCTTTCCTTTGCCTTTAACATCGATTTGGGGTTACTCACGGAACCCCCTTCTAAGTACAAAGCGAGGAAGTGCTTGTGATTCTTGTCTGTCGCATAAAAGATGAGGCCATTCGGAGCGGTTGTTTTAAAGTCCAAAGAGAACTCGAAGAGTTTCCTGTGCTTCCCTCGGATGTGCATGTATTCCAGCCGGCTCGAATTACTGGAGTCTGAAAGCATTCTTTGGTCAGTCCCAAAAAACTAGAAGGGTTTTATTTGTACCAACCAAATTTGAAAGGCCCGACGGTCCCCATGTCACCTGTCGGAGCTGATATCGCTTCTAAAGCGCAAGAGGGCACCGCCGGTGGGGGTTTCGTGGTTGGTGGGTGAGGCCGGGGGGTTTGCAAGGTAGTAGGGGAAGTTGTGACTACAGCCGTTGTGGTTGTTGGCGATGTAGTAGTTCTTATTGTAGTAGTTGTAGGTAATGTAGTAGTTAACGGTTCTAAAGTCGTTGTGGCAGGTTCAAAAAGTTTTTCGCTGTCGACTCCACCATCACCTCGCCCCGGGGAAGCTTTAAAAGACAGTCGTATATACTATTTTTTTTCTAGAATTAATCAAATTTACCTTCTACGTTTTCATCGACTTCGGAAATCACCGATTCGGTCGTTGTAGACGAAGCCAATTCACCAAGCGGTGGAAGTGGAGGAACTGCAATAAATTAGATTAATCCCCGAAAGAAACGTGCAGCAAGTTTTTTAACGCTGACTGACCTATGTGGGGTTCCCCGTCGCTTCCAATGCGTTTATCAAGCAGACACTTGCCCAACGTATCACCGGATTTATCCGTCGAGTTGGCAAAGTTGATGACCGTGCCGTTTAATGTGGCATCACCTATACATCCGATGAAGGGCTCCTCGGAAGCAATTTTACCTTTTTTGGGGATGTAGTTGATTGGTAAACCGCCGATGAAAAGGTTGCCGTAAAGAATGTGGAGTGGAGGTGGGGCAGAATCGGTTCTATTAAATAAAAACAGGACTTACATTGAAAACTTGATAAAAAAAAAATGAAACATACACTCTGAAGTCATAATCATCAAAGTCCAGCCTCAACTCCTTCTTATTATGACGGATGCTAATCACATGCCATTCGCTGTCGTTAAAGTTCTCCTTCGAAGTGAGCTGATTCTCCTGGCTAATCAAGACCAAGCGACTGTTGTTGAGGGACAAAGAAATGCCACTCGTTTGGTCGGTGTTGGTCGCATAAAATATAAGGCCATCGCTGGATTTCGTCTTGAATTTAAGTGTCATTGTGAAATCGTTGTTCACAGCCACGCGATCTAGTTTTATGTAACCCTTATTTGCGAACGACACCAACCGTGCGAACTGTAGGTAAGTCAAAATGCGTCGTCACAAAACAAACTTCGTATTAAATAAAAAATACCTTGTCTGGACAACCGGGTAAAACTCCGTAGACTTTATAATTCGAGTTAAGATCCACCGGAGTATCCATGATGCTGACGTCTTTGATGCAACCGTCGAAATCTGTGTTTGTTACTTCCTTAATCTCATGCATGCGAGGGTAACCACCCACGTAAATGAAATCGGGCAGCTGGATGTTGTGTCCACCGATCGTACCCGTGGTGTCTGCAATTTCTTCATCATCGACGAAGAGCTTACCCTTCGGGCCTTCACGACTCGCATGAATTCTATGCCAGTGTCCATCGTTGTAGGTCTTCGACGTGTGCCACACTTTCGTCGCACCCCCCAAATTATACTACAAAAAGAAATTACTAGCCAGATTAATTTTAATTTAATTCAGGCAAACCTGGTATAAAATTTTCCCATTTCTGAGCTCCAACGCCATGAATGTCTTGTCTTTACCATACAAGAACAACAACCCTTGAGGGGCAAACGTTTTGAACTGCAGTTGAATCCTCGAGCGTGACTTTGAAATCAGTGATCTTGCAACAAGTACCACGTACCCATCACCGTTAAACCTGAACCCGTTGCTCGTGAGAAGGTTTAACAGAGTGTACCTAAAAATTAGTTAATCACTTCATCTCAAAATTATAACCGCATAAACAGCTTTACAGAAATTTACGTTTCACTAAACTGTAGGTATTTTTGGTTCCAACCATTAGATAAAGCTTGTGAAAAAATGTTATATTTATACTTAACAATAATTACAAGCATTATCTGATGGTTGGAACCAAAAATATCTACAGTTTAGTGAAACGTAAATTTCTGTAAAACTGTAGATGTGGTTATAATTTTGAGACGGAGTATATTTATTAAATAAGTAAATGGGTACCTCTCTCTTGCACCATGATTATTTTCATATCCACTGTTGAAGTTCCAAAGTGAGATGGGCGTGTCTCCCACCACGATGTCCTCGACTTCTCCATCAAACGAATTCTGCTGTATTCTCTGCTGCATCTTAAATTCAGAAGGGTAACTTCCGACGAACAACTTCGACCGATTCCTGTCTAAATTGAAGATTGTCATCGGGCCTTCGATGGCCACTTCTGAAACGGTGTCTTTCACCGGACCGTCCGGGTCTTCTTGCTCCCTAATCGTCAACTTGGCATTTAAGCCGGTCCTGCAATTACATTATTTCTTTAGAGTCGAAGGATGCGATGGTAGCATTTGAAGCACCTTTCAATGATGAATTGGTACCAGTTGTTGGTACTGACGTATTTCGTGTGAAGGATTCTTGAAGGTCCACTTCCGAAATCCAAAGTTAATACCGGATAACCGTTTTCTATTTCTAAAGCCATGTAATCATCCTGAAATTAACAGTATTATAAAAAAAATTACAACCTCAAAGAGCTTCAAATTTTGTAGCATTTTCGATGGACTGCTCTAGAGTATCTCCATTCCTTATTATTCCATGTGGTTAAAATAAGATGAGAATACTCTGAGAGCGCTCTAGTTAGGAAATTGCTATTTAGTTATGAAGTTTAAAAAATCTATAAAGAATTTGAAAACTACTTACTGTTTTAGTTCGTCTTAAATTTGTTCCCTCTTCATTTCCGAGATAAATCAGAAGACCATCGGTGCTGTTCGTTCTGAAGTAACCTGAAATGTAGGTGGAGGTGCTAAGTTCAGCTAAGTTTGGAGGATTTCGCAGTTCCAAAGTGGTGTTCGGATAAAATTTGACCCCAACTTTAATGCGATTGGCTATATCTCGAGCAAGAGCGATCTGCTGGGTCAGTTTCTTAATTTTCTCATCGAGTGCCTCGGACGTTCCCGCGGGGATTCCTTCTTTATGCGCAAACCGTTCGCTGGCTTCTATAATTTTCGGCAGTTTTTCGTTAATGGACTCCAACTGCTTCTCGACTTGAAGCATGTCTCTGTTGGTGTCGTCCAGTTTTTTTGGTAAAGTTTTAGACGCCTCTTTCTCTTTCGGAACCTGTAATGACAACAAAATGTCGAAAAAGTCCTCTTACAACAACAACAACAAAAAAAAATTACCTCCTTGTAATTATCACCGATATTATTAAGAGTATTCTGTGTATGGTCATTAGCCTTATCCGTGACGTTTATTGCTTTATACAATAAATCATCAAACGACTGCGCAGGATAGTTGTTAATGAATCTTTCAATATTTTTCAGGCTTTCTTCATTTTCTGTGTGTAGTGAGCGTATCGATCGTGACTTGACCTCTGCCTGTTTCACTTTCGGCTTAAACTCTTCGATGTCACGTGCTGATGCATAAGCATCATCCAGGATATTTGCTGAAGTCGCAGTGGAATCTGTAATTTCCACCTGAATGTCATTGTACAACGAAGTTGCATTGTCCACGTATTGTTTGCTGGATTCGGCTGCGATGTGGGCTTCTTCGATGGCCGTGCCTATTTCGTTGTAAGCGTTCGCTGCTCTTAATGCTTTGGCATGCGTGTCTTGTGTCTCGGTCAAGATATTATCAAGTTCCTCCGCACGTCGAGACAGATTCCTCGCGTGGTCTTGAACAACGGGCACCAAGTTTGCGATTTCTGTTAAATTATGAAGAGAAGTCTCAAGAGTGTCGTTCAGTATATTGTTGGGGGTTTCCAGGATTTTCGATCTATCAGCCAAGTCACCGAAGGCTTTTTGGGCATTGATCAAATTGGTCGTTGCGTTAATCAAGAGAGCCTCGGCTGCTTTCAAATTGTCTTGGGTGTCCGCTGTAAAGTTTGCGATGTTTGCCAGCTTTTTCTCAACTCTATCTTTTCTAAAAAAGAAAAAAAAAACTATTAAATAGATTCCTATGATGTCTCTTTCAATGCAACGTCCCTTTCAATAGAACAAATCAAAAAATATAATTTTACTAATTTATTTTAAGAAAGAAATTTTGAAAAATAGTTTGAATTTAATTCTCAAATGATTTATAACCCTGTATAGGTTCAATCGCATAACAGAAATTGCTATAATAGAAATGATTTCAAATATTTATAATATTGCAAATAAATTTTAAAAAGCATTTAAAAAAAATTATATTTTTGGAATGGAAACGAATCTTCTTGATGACTTGCGTGGTTAATTCTGAACGTTCCCGTGCTCAATCGATACGTCACATGTCCTTTGTTTATCGATGTTAGTTATCAAACCCAATCGCATAACAGAAATTGCTACAATAAAAATAATTCCAAATTTTTATAATACTATTGCAAATAAAATTTAAAAAGAATTAAAAAAAAATTATATTTTTGGAATGAATACGAATCTTCTTGAGGACTTGCGTAGTTAATTCTGAACGTACCCTTACTCAGTCGATACGTCACATGACCTTTGTTTATCGATGTCAGTTGTCAAACGCGAATTAGGTTATGTCTTGATCGAACGAAACTCTAGCTTGATGTCGTAGTATTTTTCGCGGTGTTTGCCACATCACTGGCTTAAAATGTTGCCGACGACGGGTTTCTTTAAAGACATTGACTGCCCTTATTACGACACCTCATGCGACAGACCGTACTGCCATTTTCGACACAGAAAGCGAAGTCAAGAGCGGGCCGACGAAACCGAGGCGTCGTCTCAGGCAAGCGAAGTCCCGACCTACAAACCGACCCCAAAGAGTCAACTGGCGAACACGAAAAGCCACATCCCCATCAGCTACGTTCCAGACTTGGTGATAAGAGCGGACCGGAACTTTCGAATCCCTTCGACGTTCAACTACGCAGAGAAACCTACGTACAAGCCGACCCCGTTGAGCGAATTATCAAAAACCAACAGACAAAACAACGCTGATAATAACGTGAGCTCTAATAATAGCTCTAACAATCTAAACAGTGATGTTTCGAGTACACACAAAAATGAGACCGAACATGAACAGAACATTGATTTCGAGGATCTGTCGGTGGAATTTGAGATGATTGATGAAATAATTCACGATTGCAATGAACCACCAAAGGAGGACACGAATCACAAACCAAAATCTACTTCCTCATCATCGTCGCCATCAAAAACACATAAGAATTCGACTACGAAACATGACAAATCTAGCTCAAGCAGGAAGGACAAAGAACGAGGAGAATCTAATAAATCAAGTAATTCAAAAAAATCAGAGCGCAAGCAAGAGGAAAAGAGGCACAGGCACGATCACAAAAAGGAACACAAATCCGACAAAAACAAAAAGTCGGAAGATAAACATAAAAGTAAATCGCGCAGTGATGACAAACACAATCACAAAAGTAGACACAGAGAAAAGGAAAAGCACAAAGAAAAAGAGAAACACAAACATAAAAGCGAGAGCAAGAAATCCGAACGTAAAAAAGACTGTGATTCAAAACCGAAAAGTAAACAAGAATTTAAAGATGAACCAACGGAGGAAGACGCCCTTGATCCTGCTGTATACTCCGAAAATGACTCGGAGGATTTAAATGATCCTTCCCTGGAGGAAGAGTGCTACAGGATTTTTAATGAATACAAACCAGAACCAGTGGAAAGACCGTCTGGAACCCCTAAAAGCACCGAGGCAGTTGAAGAATACGTACCAACACCCAAGAAAAGAATCGCCTACCTCAATGCAGAACAGTGTACTTCAAAAATCCCCTCTGTTAAGCACAAACCTCTACAGAACCCAGCTCTCACCATGGCAAACAGAATTAAACTCGCCCGGTTAGCACAAGCGAACAAAGAAGAGCAAGCTGATGTGAACGGTAAGGGTATAAAAAGACCGGCTGTATCCGATGGGCACGAACAAACCAAAAAATTGTTGTCGACTCTAACAGGTTTTAATTTCAAACCCCAACTGACGGACGATGCGAAATCAAAATCAGTAAGACGAATAGCCCCAGTGCAGAACGTGAACTGCATTCAGCAAGCCAAGGCGAGGATCGAGGAAATTGCACGCAAGAAAGCCGCCCTCATATTAAGCAAAACCCCCATGCAAACTACGGGGAAAGGATCGAAACGAGTGGCACATATCCCCGATATGTCCCTCACCGATATTCCAGACGTGCTCCAGCCTGAAAACAAGAAAATTCCCCTGAACATCCGCACGAGGTACCTAACACTACTTGCAGACGAATGCACAAAGTTATATTTAATAAAGGAAGATGCTTACGAGAGGGCCTTGAATGAGGAATTAAAAGTGCTGGAAAGATGCGCGGCGATTGCCACGTACAGGAACTCGGCGATGTTGGCCATCAATCGAATTCGCAAAGAACTACAAGAGAGAGAATCTCAAGGTCTAGGCCCTATTTTAACTGATGAAATCACAACAAACACAGGCGACTCGCAATACAAGGGCAAGAAATTTTACGACAGTATAATCACTTACATCCTAACTGAAGAAGAGTTGGAATTACATGGGTATCCTAGGGAAGGCCCCGTGCCTGGCAGAGCTGTGATAAACGCTTCAAGGCAAATGCCCAAAGTGAATCTGGACGACTCACAGAGATTATGCTGTCGCTGTTTTAAGGTTTATTTAGTTGATGATGAGGGTTTTCCTTTATACGAAGAGGAATGCCTATATCATCCGTTGAAGAAGCGAACACTACGAGGTGAACGGATTTATTTGTGTTGTAAAAGCACTGAAGACACCGGATGTGCAACTTCAAATACTCACGTGTCTGAAGCAGGTGACAGTGATCTGGAAGGCTATCAAACCACCTTGCAACCGGACAGGGAAAATGACCCGAGAAGTAATGTCGTTTATTCTTTGGATTGTGAGATGTGTTATACGACTAAGGGCTTGGAACTAACGAGAGTGACAATAATAGATGCGGACTGTAAAACTGTGTACGAGTCGCTAGTGAAGCCCCTAAACCCAATCATCGATTATAATACTCGGTTTTCAGGCATAACCAAAGAACAAATGGATAGAACTAGCACGAGCATCTTGCAAGTCCAGGCGAACATTTTGCACCTGTGTAACTCAAAGACTATTTTGATAGGGCACAGCTTAGAATCGGACATGAAGGCCCTGAAAATCATCCATAGTTGTATTATAGATACGTCCGTTATGTTCCCGCATAGACTTGGTCTGCCCCACAAGCGGGCTCTGCGAGTCCTGGCTAGCGAATATCTAAGGAAGATTATTCAGAACGATGTTGCTGGACATGACAGTGCCGAGGACGCACTCACTTGCATGGAACTCGTGCAGTGGAAAATGAAGGAAGACTTGAAAGTGCGAGGTGTGAAATAGTACTTCATTTTGTTTTATTTTTCCAAAAAAAAGTGGAAATATTAATGTATTATTCTTCCGAGTGTAAGTTGCTTTAAGTAGTTAAAACTTAAAATACTGTATTTATTTCTTACGGTTTAATTTAAGTGCTAAATTGCGTACAGGATGTACAAATACATATTTTTTAAGCAATAAAAAAATCGTATTGGATAATTTATTTTAAAGTTTAAATAAAATTAAAAGAAGTAGAAAAAAATCAAGCGTCTAATTATGATTCATTCGAGAATTTTTGATTTTTTATTTTAGAGGGAAATTTTTATTGACAATCAAAAATGGAAACCCAAAAATCTTAGCCTTTTAAAATAGTTTATCTAAAGAAAATTGAAACCGTTTGTAAAGTACTCAAAATAGTAATTAATTTGTTTCTTCAAAGACAAGAATTGAAAGGTTGCAATGTATCTTTACGTTGCTAACTTGCAACTGTCTTCATTCTATTCAGGGTTGTTATGAGGATACTTTTAGTACTATATATTTTTAAATTTTCAGATGAAACATGTTTCACATTTTTTGGCGACTTATGCCCGGTTGCACCAACTTTTTAAGCAGTGCTTAAATTTAAGTGGTGTTTAGACTGTGACATTATTTATAGATTTAACAAAATATTAGTCACATTCTAATTGATACTTACGTTGAAGCAAGTTGAAGTTTAAATGTCAATCAGAATGTATTTGACTTTATAGTGACCATTCGTAAATGTCACATTCTAAACATAACTTAAATTTAAGCTCGGTTGGTGCAACTGGGTACGAGTCACTAGTGAAGCCCCTAAACCCAATTATTGATTATAACACTCGGTTTTCATTTAAGGAAGCTACTTTCATAGAAGTTACAGATTGCATTCGTTCGCTTAAACCAGGAAAATCAAAAGACTCTTATGGTTTTAGTGTTAATTTTATGAAGAAATTTATAGATGTCCTTGTTCCACCTTTAACCAAGTTAATAAACCTCGGCTTCATTGCAGTTATATTTCCTTCTGCATTAAAAATTGCTGTAGTTCCAATCTTTGACTACATACATCTGTATACATGTATATAGTCAAAGGTTCCAATACATAAAAAAAGGATGTAAAACAGATGAGTGTAACTATAGACTATTTCCCTTTTCCCAGCTCTATCCAAGGTTTTTGAGAAGACTATGCCTCAACTAATTACCAATTATTTGGAAAACAATAACTTGCTGATGAAAGAACAGTTCGGCTACAGAAAGAACAGGAACACTACTGAAGCCTTGTTTCGAAAATAGTAAACACTGAATCTCAACCTTTTGCGATCTGTCTCGAGCTTTCGACTCCGTTTCACATAACATACTATTAAGTAAATTGAAAAAATATAATTTTGATAATACGAGTGTTAAACTTTTGCACTCGTATCTTACAGATAGATATCAAAAAGTAAGAATCGGTACTAAAGAATCCACAATAAAATTAATAACAGACGGTGTCCCTCAAGGATCAATTCTTGGGCCGCCGTTATTTCTTTTGTACATAAATGACATCGCATCTGCTTTTCCTGATGACAAATGTATTTTTTACGCTGATGATGCCATAATTTCTAACATAGGAGATGATCCTGACCATGGCCAGCTCCATTAACATTCACTGACGTGCATGTATGGCCGTTTCAATTCGCCTAAAATTCGGTTTCAAGAAAGCATGCCGTGGAGTACTCCCCTCAGCGCTCCCTATTAAAGATACTACAAAACTACTGATAGTAACGTAATGACCATGGTCAGCTCCATTAACATTCACTGACGTGTATGTATGGCCGTTTCAAATCGCCTAAAATTCGGTTCCGAGAAAGCATGCCGTGGAGTATACCGTCACTAAATTATTACAGTACCGCAATCAGCCGCCATTTTAGTGCAAAATATTGGCGGGAAATTTAAATGTTCAATGCTATCAACCACACACTTGGGCATTTTAACCTTTTATTTGACAGGTGTTAAGCTTAATTAAACTTGCTGGAATGAAAATCACTAGAAAAGACGGCCATTTAAACTTGCCGGAAAGAAAATCACTAGAAATGTCGACCATTTAAGCTTGCCGGAAAGAAAATAACTAGAAAAGACGATCATCTTAGTGCAAAAAACGTTTTCTTCCACATTAAGGATATGGATTGCGGTATTGTATTTATTTAGTGACAGTAAACGTGCTGTAAACGAAAATGGTTACTAAAGTTGACGAAAGTGGTCACTGAAGTTAACCAAAGTGGTCACTAAAGTTGACGAAAGTGGTCACTGAAATTGATGGAAGTGGAAAGTCGGCCATAAGAATGATTGCGGGGCTAAATTATAGAGACGACTGTAAACAGTGCTTCATAAATGTTAAGGCCTTGACTTACCCTTGCATATATATATTCTTGAATGTTTACTTAATATTAAAAAGAATTTGAATCATTTAAGCCATAACAGTGACTTCCATTCATACGACACTAGGAAAAAATGTGATCTAAGACCAGATTTCTGTAGACTCGGCAAATCCTGTGACGGCTCCCGTTATTTGGGAATTAAATTTTTTAACGTGCTTCCCCCTGAAATTAGAGAACTGCCTCTTCCGACTTTCAAACAACAAATAAAGCGTTTTCTTTTATCAAGAGCTTTCTACGATTTTGAGGAATTTCTGACATCCGACTTCTCAATTATGTGATATTTTTTAATATTATGTTGAACACTTTCATTGTCAAACATTGTTTAATATGTTATATTATATTCCTCTTGACTTATGTAAGTACATATTGTACGCTAACAACAATAAATTTATTATTATTATTATTATTGGTAACACTGTTAACGACACAGATTTTTTTGCTTTTACGATGTTGAAAGCTAGGCCATAATCATATGCCTCATGTGTGCCATAGTAAGTAGGTGTACAATGTTAATAATTTTAGTACAATTTGATTTGAAATTTTGATACAATTGAAATCCTTTCAATAGCGGCAATTGACGGTCTACGCAATACGCCAGCGTCAACACAGTTTAGACTGGAGGGAGATGAAGGGGAATTTTTATAACTCGGTTGGCAACACTGATTCTAATATTAAATCTAACTTTGTACATAATTTAAGAGCTGCGCATTTCTTTCAAAAACAATGAACTGCTGACATTAAGACAACAAAATTCATAAATAATCAAAGCATAAATTAAATTTGAAAAAATAATTTTTATGACAAACATAAATCAAGAACAAAATCAATATTCTTTTCATTTTAATGCTCTACTCATTTCCTATGTATTTAAAGGCCTGTTCGATAGCTCTGCACTTTCTACACTTTTAACACCTTTACTCTATTTTTCTCACTCCTACTTATGTTCTATTATATACATCGCCCTCTCTCAGGAGCGGTTGGTGCAAAAAGTGTAGAAAAGTGCAGAGCTATCAAACAGACTTTAAATTCGAGTCATTAATTAAGGACCAGACTTAAGTGTGTAAAGATCAATAAATAATTCAAGGATATATCATAAAATGCAAGCCCTTCATGAGTTCCATTTTAAATAAAGAAATAAATTCCCTAAGAATATCTACAAAATTGAAGTCAAAACTGCACTAAAGTTGAACTAGAATTAAATTAATTTCGAGTCACTTACCATCTTCGGATTAAATAAAACAAACATTTCATTTATTTTAGAACCACGCAAGCGAAAAACTTACCCATTTTTAGCGTACAAATTATCTGCTTCGGCTGCCTTGTTTATCGCATAGTGAGTGTGATTGTACAGATCATCTAATTTGTCATTGAAATCTTTCAGTTCGTCCTTCATCGTCTTGATCTGTTCATCCACCCTGTTCACCGGTTGTTTGTACACTAGCAAGTCGAATATTAAATCTTCCACCTTCTGCAATTCGGAGTTAACTTTGTCGAAGTCGTTGCTGAGATTAAACGACTTCAGTTCTTTCAAGATGAATTCGGCTTCTTGCAAAGCAGAGTCGACTTTTGGACCTAAAACCAACAATCTTGAATTAGTAGAAATTTTCTTTTTAAATAATGAAAGAGTTGGGAATACCTTCGCCCGTCGATAAATTAAATGCCAGTTGTTCGATGTTCGCAATAGTCTTTTGCACTTGCACAGCGGCATCTAAAACCGAGTCAAATGCCTTATCGGTTTGCTCTCTTATATCTTTCGACTCCAAAACTAGAGTGCCACTGTTTTCTAATGAGTAGTTCGCCTTTAAAATGTAAAATAAATGAATTAATAAATAAATGTGCGAAACAATACTTTTCTGTTCATGTTTTGCGAGTCCTGTTCAAGACTTTCCAGCTCCTGGATTATCGGGGTCAAATTTATTCTATCTGGATCAAGCTCTAAAATTCTCGGCTTTAATTGCTGGAATGTCTCGTTGATGTGTATTAACCTCCTCGAAGTGAAGTATCCAGAATCTGCTGCCTGAAATCATTTTATTTTAATCAATCACATTCGTGCTCATTAATTCAAGACTACTAACATCGAATTCATTGATGACACGGTCAATGCGATCTGCCAATAAATCTGTGGTGTCAAGTAAATCATGTGTGCAACTATCACATTTGTGACAACCATAATCAGGGATGAACGCCCACCTGTTGGGGCACTGATCGCATTTTTCTCCAATCACTCCGGATAAACACTCACATTGTCCAGTCTGAGCGTTGCAGCCAAAACCAAGTGAGTACTCACTCTTGCATCCGCAAGCTACAACAAGAAAATCAAATGTGGAATTTTACTGGTAATGTTATAATACAGATGCATCCTTCGGCTGTGTAATTCCAGAAACCGGGGCTGCACCTGTCGCAGTTACGTCCGGCAACCCCCGGCTTACACCTGCACTGTCCGGTGACATCATCGCATTGGTTACTGTCGGAGGCCAGATCGCAATTGCAGGGAATGCAACCGCTTCCACTTTGGAATCCGTAGTGTTCTACCTCACAACGATCGCACTTCTCACCGATTACATTAGACTTGCATTTACACTCGCCGGTGTGGCTGTTGCATTCTTGTGTTCCGATTTCATCACAAACACAAGCTGGAAAAAAATAAGCACAATTTCATGCCACAGAGTAAATTCAAATTTCCCGCGGTTACTTCGGGTCGTTTCGTATCTATTCGAGGACGTTCACTGCCCACTTTTCCGAACGCCATTTTCAAAGTTTTTACTAAAAAAATTTAAATTAATTAATTAAATTTATCAATAAAAACATTTAAAAATTATTAGCAAATTTAAATTTTCTTCACGCAACTTCGTGAACGTTTGCTCGTTGTTCGCTAGTATCAACAATTTTCAAACATCGCTTCTTAGATTATGTATTATCAATTTTTAATTATTTTGCGCAATGAAAATTGCAGAATTTCAGTGAAGTTTGATTACCTTGGCAGTCTTTAAGTTTGATAGCGTCGCCGAAAAACCCGGGAGCACACAGTGCACATGCAGTTCCGTAGGTGTTATTGAGGCATCGCAGACATTCTCCGGTTACCGTGTCGCAAGAGCCTGGTTCGTTTGGTCTAATGTTCCCTGAGCATTGACACGGCTTGCAATAATCGCCTGGAATACAATCAAACGTTAAAATGAAGAGTTTTAAAACGCCGCCAAGTGAGTACCTAAGGATTCTGGTTTTCCGAAATATCCAGGTGCGCAGGATTGACAACGGGCCCCGAAATATCCTTCATTACAGTCACAGCTGATCTTTTCACCGTCGGCGCTTACATCACATGCACTGGCGAAACTAAAACAAAAACATAAATGTTATGCAAAATTGAAGTACCTACATACAGGTGGTTTAATAGAAGCAATTTCATAATTGTCAAGTCACTACCACCCACTGTTCAAATTTCTGCTTTCATACCAAATTTTTCACACCACCAACAAAGGCATTGGATTTATCATTGATCTAAAAGAAAACTTTGTCACTCTGCCAAAATTTAAAAAGCAAATTTTTAATATTTTTGTTATTGAAAATATGTATAGTTTGTTTTTAAACTAGGAGGAGTAGTTTGAATTTTGCCCGCCAAGAACTCGTAAAGTTATTGGCTGTTTGGCAGCCAGTTTTACACAAGCCATCAATTTAAACCTAAAAATTTATATCTTTTATAATTCATGCGACAATTTCAGTCAATTTTATACTTGTAAGCAAACCTGTTGCTAAACCTGGTTATTTGAAGACTTTGTAAACTTCCTAAGCGAGTTAAATTAATTTCTGATTTAGTATTACAGTGTCAATCTACCTACAACAGGCCGACAACTGTTACTCCTCCTAGTTTAAAAACAAACTATAGTAACATAGGAAATACGCCAAAATCTGTTTCGTGGTTTTTATTGTTTTTAACGAAATTATAAGATCTTTGTGTACTACATATAAAATTTTGTAAAAGTAATAAAACATTGAAAAAGGGCGAAATTGAAGGACGCGCTCTCTCGAAGCTTAAAGTCCCTAGACTGCTTAGGTACTTTTTTATTTGAATAAAATGGAATCAAAGTTAAATTGGGTGTCCAAAAACTACAAATAACTACATAACGCATAATTTTTTTTTGGTACCTACACTGCTAAAAATGGTGGTAAAATTACATCATTTTTACATCAAAATTTCATGTTATTTTACTATTATTAAGTAATATTTCATAGAATTCTATGTAGTATTAAAAAATCACTTAAAATAATATTGAATTTTAATGTAAAAATAGTGTAAATTTACTACAATTTTTATCAGTGTATAGTTATAAGTGCTATAAATGGACCGATAATTATGATTTTTGGAGGATATGCTCTACAATTATTTCTGATTGAAATGCACTAAGAAGTAATTGGAGCCCACAGGCCGTTTTTAATGAAAAAAATATAGGCCAATTAGCATTCTAACAGGTTTTTCAAAAATATTTGAACGAATTTATTGTTTATAAGCGAATTTACGTTTTCATTACGTGTGGAGTATAATAATTCAACATGGATTTCTAAAAGGAAGAAGCACCGAAACTGCTCTCTATGAATTTACTAAAAGAGCTTTAGAAATGTTAGATTGTGGAAATATGGCATGTGGTTTGTTTTTGGACTTGACTAAAGCTTTCGATTCCCTTGAGCACAACACACTATGCAAGAAACTTGAAAGTTGTGGAATACGAGGTGTTGCATTAAGTTGGGTTCAATCTTATCTGTGTAACCGACAGCAAAAAGTTATTGTTAGAAATCAACTCAAGATAGATTAATCAAATCTACGAACGATCAATATAGGCATACCTAAAGGTAGTATACTAGGGCCCCTTTTATTTGTTCCTTTTATAAACGACTTACCAAAATACATAGACAATACAACGTGTCAAATTTTTAATTATGCGGATGATACCACTTTACTAATTGAAGGTTTAAAATAAACCGACATAATCGAAAATGGAAGCAAGTGTTTAGCTATAATAATGGAATGGTTGTCAAAGAACAAATTGTTGCTAAATATTGAAAAAAGCAAATGTGTGCTGCTTAAAGCAGCAAATATTTACAAAAATCCGGCGACAATTAAATTTGGAGTAACTGAAGTCACTATCAAGAACTACTACTATGTTAAATTCTTTGGACTACAATTAAACGAAAATCTGAACTGGAAAGAACATGTATATTATTTATGTAATGCAGCGTTATCTGTATTACTGCATTCGGGTGTTATCTCAAGTTGATTCTGATGTGTTAAAGACTGTATATTATGCTAATTTTTATTCTTTGTTACAATACAATGTAACTATCTGGGGAGCGGCAGATTGTGATAAAGTTTTCATACTCCAAAAGAGAATATTGCGGATAATACTTAAACTTCCAAAAGCTCACTCATGTCGTGGCTTCTTTAGAACAAACAAATTGGGCTACACATATATCATTGTCTAATGTTTTTGGCAAAACATCAACCCTGTTTTAGTGAATACTTAAATAGAAATATTAACAATGTTAACACTATGTAGAAATATACTGTACTGTTATCCTCCTCATAGATTAACAAAGTTTCAAACTAGTGCATTCTTTAATTGTATGAAATTATACAACAGGCTTCCTGAGTACATTAGAAAATTGACTTGTAATGAATTTAAAACTAAATCTTTGGCATTTCTAATCAATTTAGAACCACATTCTGTAAATGAGTTTATGCAAATGTAATTTAAGTTGACGTTTTCATCCGCTGGGGCGTGTTCGAAAACTCAGAGCGTTATTCTTGGGTAATATTCTTTTCTCTCTCATATAAATCATTTTGTATATTTTGCTTTTCACTTTATTCACTCTGTTGGTATAACTCTTATACTTATACCCTGTGTTTTCGAACACGCCCCAGTAATACTACAACCATAACTACAACGATCTTGAAATAAATGTTACTATTATTATTATTATCATCTATCAGATCTACCCCTTGAGATCTACCGAAATTCAAAGACATCTAGCGAAACTTTTCACAATTATCTTCCGAAATGTACGCTTGGTCGGTAAGTCAGTTGGCAGAGGCAGAACTGAATTTTTGCACAGTTTTGTAAAACAAACATGGCCATTGACAAGTGCTTTTTTAAATACTACTTGTTTTTTTTTTGGCTAAACTAGTAACGAACCCAAAATAAAAATAGTGCTATGAGACAACCTATTATCTGTTTTTTATTTATTTACCATCGAAATATGTCGTGAAAGTTTAGGGAAAAAGTGGTATTGATGCAAGTAACTAAATTTTGACAATTAAAGTAATTTTGATTTAGATTTTAAGGTTATCCCGAATTAGTAAATCTTGTGATATTTTCTTTTCATCACTTCCAAATTCACATATACAAATTGTAAAACGTTTCCCTTCACTTTTAATTTTGGCTGTATTACTTTTCAAGTCTGTTTCAAATCTGTTTAGTTGATCTATCTGACTTGAAGTGTCACATTTTGGCATATGTTATAATGACATGAAATTAATTTGTCTAATTTTACTATAATAGCCAACCTAATAAAATAAAATCACAACCTACTTGATGGTAAATAAAAAAAAACAGATAATATTTGTGAATGTTACCAATTTATATAAATGACTTGAAATTAGCAGAGGTACCGCATTCTGTGGACTTTCTGAACGTACCCGAATCTCGGACGTACACGAACAAGTACGAAATGACGGCGGAAAATTTAAATTGATATAACCCGGGCAAATACGAAATGACGACGGAAAGTTTAAATTAAAACTTTATATTATCGAATTAAAACACTCATAATAAATTGTTAAATCTGCTTAATTATTATTTACTGCACTGAAATATTTTAAACAATAACATCAAAGGTTAGAATGTTAAATCGTGAAAATAACACTAACGACTCAGTGAATTAATTTTCGGCTTCAAAATTTATCTAGAGAGAAACATGGACAAAGTTTTATTTACACTAAACATGAGTGGCTTACTTGTTTGATGTGACTGGTAAGGGGCAAGCACAAATTAAACAGTCTCCAGGGGTCCCTTGCAATGCATTACCATGATAACCAAATTCGCATAGTTCGCAGTGTTCCCCTTTGGTATTATGTTGACAATTCTAAAACAAAACCAAAAAATTGTATAAAATTTAATCACCAAATCGTAACAAAACGTACAATGCATATTCCCGTATTTACATCGCATATATCTGCGTGTCCGTTACACTGGCAAGGGACACAGTAACCTCCATGCGGACCAGTACTTATTCTGTAATAACCAGGTGCGCATTCCTCGCAAGATAAACCCTGATAATTTGGAGGACACTGGCAATGCTCGACAGATGTAGCTAGCTGAGATTCTGTCGGTGTGAAATCTTCGAAGACATGCTCAATAGCATCTTCCAAATACACGCGTGATAACCTAAGAAAGCAGACAGTAAAATCAAATTCACCAAATCATTTACAATTACTTTGTTATGAGGCTATCGCTCCAGTAAATTGCGCGTATATAAATTCCCTGCAAATTCTCCAGCACTACCATAATGTGTTCCCTATTTGCAGGCATTCCCGATGGTAACAAGAAGTTCATTTCAACCAATTCTAGGGCTGCGAAGTAATCGGTTGTAACGGGTGGTTGTTCTAAGCTGTTATAAGTTAAGTACGTGTTGGCACCTTGCAATATAACATCCGCACCCATGGTAGCTTTGCCTACAACAAAAAAATTACATACAATCGAATGTGGCTTTACAGAAGTGAGGTGGGCAAACCTGTCGTTCCAATTGTGTAAAAAATGCTGTACTTAAGAAAGCCACCGTACGAAGTTATCTTTCGCCCCAAGTAAATCAAGGGAGCCGAAAAATACACGGTTTTATTTTTTAAGGCATCCCCGGAGATGTCGACTTGGATGTTGTGGTCATCGATGTCTTCCACGGTCAAGTTCAAAGGCGTAATTTCAAGCTTCTCGGTCTCGTTAATGGCAACGAACGTCCAGTTACTCATCTGGTACACCGCCGTCCTCAGCAAACTTGAGCTCTTGCATCTCGTGGTCTTGCCGAAACAGAAACACTCAGTGCATCCGTCTTCGTTGCTCTCTTGTAGATTAAACGTTCCTTCTTTGCATAAGCCGCAGGCGTGGCCCGTTACAAAAGGTTTACAGAAGCACTCGGCTGATTGTTGATCGCAGATTTCTTCGGGTATGCTACCCCTTGGGTCACATTCGCAAGGCTCGCAGTAGGGGAAGGCGAAGTGTCCGGCTTGGCAAACATCGCATTTACGATGGACAATATTGGCTTTACACCTAAAATTAAATGCTATTGAGGCCCAGTTGTACAATTCCAGTTTAACTTTAAGCCAAAGTTTAAATCCTTAACAACAATTGCTGAAATAATTGTATAACTGGGCCTGAATAAGTTGAATATTATTTAAGATTGTACTTACGAGCAGCTTCCGTTTAGAAGGTCACAATGAAGGCTGGACTCAACCCCCAACGGATTGCAATCACACTCTTCACACCCTATGATCGGATCAAAACCGTATGTGAATGGGGCACATTGATCACAACGAGCTCCTACTACATTAGTGGGGCAAATACATCTTCCTGTTGAAAATAATAATTAGTTAAAGACTGCACTGTGATATTTTATTTTAGAGCAAAAGAATGTACCTGTATTGGTTTCACACAGTGCAGTCGAAGGACAGTTACATGGTTTACAGTCAGGGAATCCATAGTAACCAGTTTTGCAGGCTTCACATTGCCTGCCGATCACATTCGGCTTGCATTTACACTGTCCACCGAATTTGTCACACTCGAAACTGAGTGAACCGATGTAATCGCATTGACAAGGCAATGCACCGTTATTATATCCAGCTGTGATGGAAAACACAGAGTCCCTGCAGAACCCTGCAAAAAGTTTGATCACAAACTCGCAGTGGAACGAGAGTAAATTTACCATCTTCTGATGTGTCTATGTCGAAGTGATTGCTCGCACAGTTCACTATAAACTCGCTGGCCCGATCCAGCTCTTCTTCCTCCAGTATTTTCTGCGAGTACACATCTGCGGGTACCACCAACAAGTAATCCAGGTAAACATTCTTCTTGTCAGGTAACTAAACACATTTAAATTATAAAAAAGAATAACACTGGTAGGTGCCTTGTATACCTTATGAGTGATAACAAAGTTCTCGGTCAATGAAAACTGTGTGTTTCCATCGGGTTGAATTATTAATGCTCTGCAGCCTGATTTTGAAGGACAATGTCTCACCGGTAGTTTAGCTTCATAATATTGCCCATTGTGAATTATAATGTCTAAATCGAATTCTGGAAAAATAAATAGAGAATTGGAATAAATGAATTGAAATAGAATAAGATATGAAAAATTAATTGTATGCGATTTATTGTAATCACCTGCAAAATCTGGTTGGTAATACTGAACCACAAAAACATAATATCCAGGTGAAGCGACTTTCCCCTTCAAATCGAATATCAAATCCTTTGAACTCAAGTAAATATACGACGTTGTATTTTGAATGATTATTGGAGGTAACGATTGTCTTTCACCTACATCCATTTCCTGCTCGAACTGAATCTTTTTCGACTCGGGTGGACTGCGAAACGATGTCTTCACGCACTTGCCATCCTTCTGAATGCAAATTGGTTTCGGCTGTATGAAATCTAAGGACCATTCTTCGATGGGAATTGCAGTGATCGAGTGAATGCCCACGTTAGCATGATTACCCTAGATAAATTCTACATTAATCTTGAAATCCGTTCACCCCAGACTTACGTACACGTAATTTAATCTTGACATCATTTTCATTGATTGGATAGATCCCAACGGTTCCATTCTCAGTGGTGACCACCTGCCTGCAGACCATGGTGTACGTACACGAGTACAGTTGAACTTTCCCAGTTTTAACAATGTCTGTTATAACATCGACCCCGAGTAAATGCGTCCTCTGATCATCCTTGGGTGTGATGTAATTAATGAGGATGATGTATCTCCCTGGTTTGCTCAGCATAATCTGATAGTCGATGACATTTTGGTTTGAATTGACCACGGGAATTGTGTTGCGAACGTTCAAGCGGTGTAAATGCTACAATTGAAAAGTCTAATTAAAGAAATTAATTTAGAGTGAAAACGTACATCTTGATCTTTGAAGTACTCGGTTGGTTTCGTAACGGCAGCCCCCAAATCAATGTACCCTCCAGCACCCCACGTCGTGTCATAATTCGACACGTTCGGATATTTGTAATCACGACACAAACCTGTATCATCGATCTTACAAGGGTTTTCAACTTTCTGCTTTAAGATTGTCGCCAAATAAAATTCTTCCGGGAGCAAAACGAAATAATCCTTCAATTAAAAAATTAAATCTCGGGGATTTACGAAGCAGAACATCGAATGTGACTTACCACAAACAAATTCTTGTCGACTTTAAGACTGAAAGTCCATCGACCGGGGTTCATGACAAATGGTGAAGGAACTGATCCACTAATTCCGGACACAATGACTGAAGTAGGCACCGTACTGTTTTTAAACTGAACCTGGATTTTCTGTTCTATATCCGTCGGATTATCCGGTGTGATTTTGATTGTACCAATTACGGTGTCAGGGTTTCTATTAACGTACTTCAAAACCATTATGTAAACGGATGGTTTCGAGATGTAAATATCCTGCAGGACTTCGTTTTGTAACTGGGAAAACACTGCGTATCCCTTCCAGGAATAATTGCGGAAGACTTCTTCGTCATAGGAGTATCGCACGGGGGTGTTTTGGGGAGTCCTTCCGTCTTCAATTTCGTACTGGAATTGATAGAGGGATGGGAAGTAGTGAGCCTGCAGGGGTTCTTTACAAGTTCTTCCGGTCACACGCGATTGACAACTGCACTGGCCTGAATCTTTATCGCAGAATGGACTTAGGGAACCACCGATGTCACACTCGCAGTCTGCAAGTGAAGAAACAAATTTAAACTGTGATTTTAATTTTTTTTAACGTCGAGGTTTACCTGCACAGCCAAATAAATCATCTTCATGTAGGTTGTAGGTACCATCACTACATTCTGTGCAGCCTCTGGTTACAACTGAGGGCTTGCAAAGGCACTGACCACTGTCCACATCACAGACAGCAATTCCTCCAAGTACACCGGGAATGTGGCAGTTACACCTTTCGCATCCGTCCGGATTGTTTGGTAGCAAATTCCAAAAGAGTGGTTTACATTTGTTGCAAATGCGACCTTCGACACGTTCTTTACATTCGCAGAGTTCTCCTGCGGGAACTGAGCCACAGCCAGCGAAACCCTGTATTACACCAGCAGGATGACAATTACAATCTGAAATATGCAAAAGATTTTTGGTGCCCTTATTTCTGTAATAAATCAAAAAGATTACCTTCACAACTAGGGAAATTGTAGAAACCTTCTTTGCACTGATCACAGCTTTGCCCATCAAAATTGTGATGACACTCACAATGTCCTTCGTTATCGCAAGACACCCCAATAGCACCATGACTATCACAGTTACAAGCTTCAAGAAATATGAATTTGTAGTCGATTTAATCAAGAAGGGCGAATTAACTTACGTAAACATTCAGGGAATTTGTAGTATCCAGGGCTGCATTGATTGCAAGTACGTCCTGCGAAGTTACTTAAACAAGGACACTTTCCAGTTGACTCACAAACATGAGAAACCGATCCGATTTGACTGCAGTTACAGGTTTGACAATCCGGATATCCATAGTAACCGGGGATGCACTGGTCGCAGAGCTCTCCCCCGTACCCCTCCTTGCACCAACATTTACCCGTCTCCTTGTCGCAGACTCCTTTCTTCGTTCCTTTTACATCGCAGTTGCAATCTTAGAGCAAATTATTTAATTTACGTAATTAAAAACGTGAGCTACACTTACAGCTACAATTCGGATAGTTAAAATAACCATTTTGGCACTCATCGCAGTGTCTCCCCCCATAATTGCTTTTACACGTGCAATTTCCTGATTGTTGATCGCAGGCTGATGACAATGATCCTTGAGGATTACACTCACAATCTGCAAACGTAACTTAATTAAGTCTCCCAGTCTCAAACGTAAGTGTTTTACTTACGAATGCACTCGGGGAAGTTGTAATAATCCGGGGCACATTCTTTACAGAAAACTCCCCCAAAATTAGGTTTGCAGGGACACTGCCCATCAGTCGCTTCGCATTGCAAATCGATCGTGCCGTTGAGGAAACACTCGCATGGTTTACACGTTGGATAATCGTAATACCCGAAGCTGCAACTGCTACAATCCGGGGGTGTAAATTCTTTCCTGCATTCGCACTGGCCAGATCCTTCCGCACAGTTTCCAGTTGAGAAAGCCGCATCGCAATTACAAGCTGCAATATTTTTTAACTTAAATTTTGAAGAGAGAAAGGCCAAGTTACTTACGTTGACAGACATCGCTTTCGTTCCAGAATTTGTTGTAAGGCCTGAAGTAAGTCGGTTTGCACTTGTTGCAGTTAATACCTTCCGTGTTATGTTGGCAATTCTGACACACACCGCCACCCTCGTAATTACCATGAATATCAAGTGATAAACGTTGTCTGTCGATTTCAGGATCATAACTGCACTCGTTACTGTGTTGGAAGCAGTTGCACGCTATAAATGCCGGGTTAAATTTAATTGTATTAAACAGTTTCGGTCACATACGTTCACAGAAGAATGGCTCGTAGCTTTTTGATATCCTCCAAGCTTTCTGTTCATATCCAGGGCAACACATTTCACATTTGGGGCCGCATGTATTGTGCTGACATCGGCAAAGCAACACTGTCAGGTCAGTTGGATCTAAGTTGTCACAGGTGTCTGCGTGTCCGTTGCACATACACCGACCTCCTATACTGATGTCTTTTATAGAATAAAAATACTAAAACACAACCTCCTGTGCATTATTTCAAGGCATCAAACATCCACTTACTCTCCTGGTCACAGTTGGATCTTGTCTTGCGACGGACATGAGGTGCCCCAGCAAGTTCTTCGTGCGCAAAAACCTGAAACGTATATTCGTAGCCCTCGTCCATTCTTGAAGTATGGTGGAATTGAAGTACTGATTAGCAGAAGGCCTATTATTCAGTATAGAAATGGGTATCTAAAACTCATTGCTTTAGTCCGGTGTTTCGTGTTTTGCACCGTCTAATACCTCTCCCCCTTCCAGCGGGACAATTTTCGAGTATTCGGTGACGCAAATTACGTCGTCGTCCTTGGTGATGGGCTGTAAACTCTTCTTTCCAAAATGTAGATCGCAATCAGCCGGTGAATCCGAAAAGTATTGCCAGGGAGTGTAAGTCTTGCCGTAGTCCTTTGATTTTTCCAGGATCCACAGACCCGGTCTCGGTGAGTTTCCCATGCGGATGAACACGTAGGCCACGTGAAATTCCTAAAATCACACGCAAAAAGACGCATTTTTGAAAATTAATACAAAATAATTCAATTTGAAAAAAAAAAAGTAACGCCAGCGCTGTGGAAATTTTGCAAACTAACCTGTGATCAGTGCTGCCACAGAGAATTTTCAGTTGGTACTAGTAATTCCATTCTTTTTTTTTTAAATAAAAGTTCAAGATCATCATATAAAGTTATACAAATAAGACATACAATAAAGAAATGTGAAAATTTATTTATAAACTTGGCATAAATAACGAAAAGGAAATAATTGTGTCAAACAGAAAAACCCAACCTAATATGTATATTTTATCTCTTTCCAATACACAGACGTTGTATTTATCTGTCTTTTTTTAAGAACTGTCGCAGTCAACTTCTTTTCATTTCAAAAATTACCCAAAATTACGAATTTCTGAAAAAAAATTGTACTTTCGTACTGACACGTTAAAAAAGTATTAAGTTTGCACAATATTACTAAAACACCAGCATTGCTTTTAACGTATTTCTGAAGTAAAGGAACAAATTTATTGATGCACGGGGATGCGTTCAGAAATTATACTCTGGTGTCACTCTTGAATAATGGGTTTCAATCTTTCTTGTACAAACGATTTTGTGTAAAATATTCTTAAAATTGTGACCAGAATGCTTTCTAACGAACAAAAATCGTTTTTATTACACACATGCTCTGGTTGCACTCAGTATATTTGCATCTTCTCTTAACCTCATGTAATAACACGAGATGAAGGTACTCTGTACGGTCAATCGAAAACGCTATAAAATAAGTTAAATTATTTTGACGTTTGTTTTAAAAATAGTCTAATCTCAGACGTAAGTTTGCACATTTCATGATCCACTCTGGCCTGCGGAATTCTACGAGTAAAGATTTAACGCAGGAAGGAACCTAGCGCAGTGGGGGAATGCAATTTGTTTTGACGGAAGTTATCCCCTTGTGGTAGGTCATGTTCTACAATATGACGGTTTGTTGACATTTGTTGATGAAAAATATTAGCCCGATTTTATATTTGTATCCGAGTTTAGAATGAGTTTATGTCTTTATTTGGCAATTGCGATCAGTGGTCTATACAAAGAATACATTGATAAGATATTATAGACTTCAGTTATAAAGTGAATGACGTTTAATACATTTAGGTTACTTTTGGATGTTCAGTGGCGCAGTTAACGTAACGTAAGAAGTTCCTTCCAAGTACTTTCATAGAACTCCAGTGTACAGAATACAATTAACATTTCTAGGATCTTATTTTGTGAAATTTAGTATGGTATATATACAGGGTGCCCGGATTTCGTAGGGACAACATGGGTAACTTTTTTATTTATAGAGAGATGGTTAAATTAGTAAAAAGGTGCGGGTTCAGGAGCTCATTGAGAATACATTTTCAAATTTTACTTGTCATGGCCAACTTGGTTAAAATTAAAAAAAAACAAAATTTCATAATTTCTTTTATTTGCCGTAACTTTTTTGTTACTTAGGATATTTAGATGCGGTTTGAATTAATTTGTACGGTAATTTAAATATTTTTATTGGCAAAACAAAACCAAACTCAATTACAAAATAATAATCAAAAATATTAAATCACTCAAATAAGCCACCATTGTTTGCAATGCAAAGTTGGCACCGTTTCTGAACACTATTAATGACTTCGCGGATACGATTGCCATTAATACTGTTAAATGCCTCAAGTACTACAAATTAGTTCAAACCGCATCTAAATATCTTAAGTAAAAAAAAAGTTACGGCAAGTAAAAGAAATTATGAGATTTTGTTTTTCTTTCTAATTTTAACCAAGGTGGCCATGACAAGTACAATTTGAGAATGGATTCTTAATGAGCTATCGAACCTGCACCTTTTTGCTAATTTAACCGTCTCTCTATCTCTTCAAATACAAAAGTTACCCATGTTGTCCCTACGAAATCCAGGCACGGTGAACTGTGTGGTTTGTGAATGTTCCAGAATTTTTAAAATTATTATCTACGCCTATGACATGCAGCGGCCATATTAGTTACCATTATGGACAAAAAACTACTGTCGGTATGAGTCCCTCCTGCTAATTCTTTACTCGTAGGTTGAATTTGTTTGAATCTTGGGATATTTTTTAAATCTTTTCATCAAACAAGACTTTAGGGGTGCGTTTGCTGTTTACATATTTGATACTGACTCATCAGTCTTTACTTTCCAAAATTTTAGACTTTCAGTTGAATTTTTCGTCGTAAAAAACGAATAGCATTTTCCACTGACTACACTAGTGTACAGTAGCGGACAATAAAATCCGGGCAAGAATTTGACAAGTCGTTCGCATTTAGACAAATTTGGTAAATCAGGCTTTCATTGAGGTTATATTTCTGTCAAAATATATATTAAACATCAGAATTATTAGAGACATTTTGTATAATATGTATTAAACGTCAAAAGTGAGGTTTACATTGTACAAATGGTATGCCCGGATTTTATTGTCCGCTACTGTACACTCAGAGCAGAACTCAGAGTATCTTCATCTCGTTTTATTACATGAGGTTAAAACAAGATGCATATACTCTGAGTGCAACTAGTTAAAGTGAATCGAAAACGCTACTACTCAGGCCTAAAGTAAATTTTTTTCCATCGTATTTAAAGTGAAATGAAAAAAAGGAGAGTCTATTTTTATTATAATCTACATGGAAACAAGCTAAAAACAAGATTTTTAAAAGAGAAAACGAAACGCAAAATATTTTAAGAATCGTGAGCAAGGAAAACGCAAATGTAACAGCGTTTTCGATTGACTGCACTAGTGCGCATTGAGAATATCTTCATCTCGTGTTATTATATGAGGTTAAAAGAAGATGCAAATACACTGAGTGCAACCAGTGCAGATGAATCGAAAACGCTATAAGACACATCAAAGATGCACTTGCAAGTTTAATTTCTGAACGCAACCCAAAGGTTAAGCTGTCAATTTTAACTCAAATTTTGCCCGCCAAAAACTCGCAAAGTTATTGGCTGTTTGACAACCGGTGTTACAGTGTTCAATTTAAATCTAGAATTTAACATCTTTCATAATTCATGTGACAATTTCAGTCAGTTTAAAACTTGTAAACAAATTTGTTGCTAAAACTGATTATTTGAAGATTGTGTAAACTTCCCAAGCAAGCCAAATTAATTTCTGATTTAAGTGTCAATCTGCCGACAACTGTAACTCCTCCTAGTTTAAAAACAAACTTATAGATACTGTATAAAAGCGGGTCAAGGATGGAGCCTTGGGGAACCCCAGATTTAACATCTATGAAATTAGATATGGTGTTCAAGTAAGCTCCGTTGATAATCTGAATGTGCTAATGGAAAGAATAACCGAAAAATGTGTTGAAATTAATAACTCACCAAAATTATTGCAAAACTGTTTCGAAGGATTAGAAAATGCCTGGAGGCAGAAGGTGAACCTTTCCAGCACCTTTTATAAATTGATTGTTTATTTTTATTGCCAGTTAATTGAATTTCAAGTTATCTGAACATTAATATCATGTTTAATTATTTAGTTAGATATTTTTATAATTTTTGTTTTTTGTTATACAGGGTTACAACTAATTAAAAGCTCACCATGGGGATCTCGTAAACTATAAGAGATACAAAGACGGTTAAATTACAAGAAAGTTGCGCTATTTTGGGGTCTATAAAAATGTGCAAAGAAATCTCTCCTATCTTTATTCATTTCCGAAATATCTTCAAAAAACTGAAAACTGTCAAACGTCTTAAAATAATTTGGACCCAGTTTTGTTTATTTCATGAGAATTTTTTTAATATTTTTTTTTAATCATGATTTTCAAAAATAAAAATCGCTTGAGTAAAATCAGTGGTTTTAAACATAATTTTAATCAGGAAGTGATTTATATTAGCTC
Organism: Dorcus hopei; assembly: GCA_033060865.1. NCBI lineage: Eukaryota > Metazoa > Arthropoda > Insecta > Coleoptera > Lucanidae > Dorcus > Dorcus hopei. The sequence goes on along the minus strand of CM065425.1, from coordinate 69,265,027 downwards.
AACCCCGATTTTAAACCATTTAAATAAATCTACCGAAATTCAGAGACATCTACCGAAATTTTTCACAACTGTCTTCCGAAATGTACGCTTGCCGCTTGGTTGGTTGGCAGTACTGTTGCCGATTGCCGCCTTAGTCCCACATGCAAGGTCTGTTTGTTATCCTGCACTGGTGTACACTAGTGTACACTTTTTTTACGAAATATGCTTTAACGAAGCACAAATTCATTGACAATGTGTTAATACGAATCAAACTCATTCATAGTGACAGTGACATATCATATCACAAACATTTCAGGATTTTTTACGAAATATGCTTTAACGAAGCACAAATTCAATGGACAATCTAATACAGTCAAAATAAATAGGTTAAGATTGACAGTTACGCAGATACGACTGTCAACTGTTTTTTTCTTATGGCCCTATCTTAAATTTTCGTACCATGTGATGCAAAAATAAAATCTGAATAAATAAACCTATTTATTTCGTGTACAATTTTGTTAACAGCTCTAATACTTTTGTGAAAATTAAAGTGGCAACCCTGGTGCAACGTCCAAGTGTGTAAGGTAAGTTATTAGGTATTTGAATAAAATAAATTTTGTACCATTTATTTTCTGTTTTGGGAGTGCGAGTAAATAAGTGAGTAATTTAATTACTCCATGTGGGTAAGAGCGGGTTTTTTAAAATGCGAAAAGGGTAATCGGCTTAGAGTGAATTGGCAACACTGTACTTAATCCACAGCATACTCTAACCTGAAATTCATTTGATCGCATGATATGACGTTTTCAAAAAACATTTAAAACATAAAACAAGAAAAATTAGTTACTTGTACAGGGTGGGGCAAATTTGACACTTTTAATGGGACACATCTATTTCTAGAGGATTTAGATAAAAACTGACCTCGTTGCCTGGAGCTTGCTTTTTATTAGAAAATTAATGATGAAAACCGCATTTTGATATCTTGTACCGTTTCGAAGCTACAAGGTGTTTTTCGAAATTCTGCAATTTTTAAAAACCATCGTAGTTCTTTTGTTTATGAAAATTCCTGATTTCTGTAAAAACTTTCTTAAGGCACTTTTTGGCGTAGAATTCATTGCTCTTAATTACAATTTTCTAAAGCGCATAGTATTCGAGATATAAGCAAGACTTCCGAATTTTTATATGGAACAGCCTGCATATTTTTGCACTTTTAAAAAGAGCATGAAATTACCTTTACAAAAGTATAATATGCCTGTACAGTAGTACACTATTTGTCATTAAATCTGAAGAAGATGCTAACGTACAGCGAAACGCCAGTTTTCAAAAACGTTACGAAATTTTATGTTTATTTTTATTTCGCTTTTGTCTCGGATTTTTTTAATAAATACTGAGTTGAAATATTAATAAATAATTGTTTAAGTATAATTTCTGTTTATTTTAGTTGCATTCAAATGGCTGCACTCTTCGTTACATTATGCCATAACTGCGTAACATGTGGTGGCCAGACGTGCGTTTTTTCTAACGATTCCTCACAGCTCTGGGAATTAGGGACTCGTTTGCCGCCGTCGTCGCCGCCGACAATCTCAAGAAGAAGGTCAACGCAAGCAATTTATTTAAATGCCGCTCTCGAGCGAGATGATCTAATATTACTAAATTAAACGGCATGTGTGGTAACAACAACTAAACAAACGTATGCCCGTATGCGTGAAGTAGTAAATAAATCGATTGCCCCGACTTGAGCTAAGAACGTGACTCCTTGTTTTTAATAATAATAAATAAGAATAATCTCCAACGGCAGCTACATGAATACAAGTTGAAATTATTATCTTATCAAATTCCGGGTCAGAACTGTGGGTGTCTATTTCCTTCACAATCATTTCTTCTTATCAGGGGATACAATGGATGTTGGAACTATTAAATATTTTTGTGGAAGAAAAAAAAATTTTTAACGTAATGAACTCGGTAACGTTAAAAATGCAAGCGCCATCTAAAATTTTGCTTAAACATAAGTAATACGATACGATTAACTTGGGTATGTAAGTCGCAGAATGACACGCTCCAGAAACATTGCTGTTTTATTTTATATACAGGACCGAAATAGAATATGTAATTATATTGGGAACAACTTTAATACATTTTATAATTGACGTTTCACTATTACATTGATAGCTTCCTCAAGACTGAATTCAATTCAAACAAGAGCATTTCTTTTCTGTGTGGAAAACTCAAAAACTTTAGGAGCTCTTGTTTTTCTTTTTTTATTTAGGACGGAGATATCCACTTCTTAATAAATTGGCTAATAGTTATTAGACGAATAACTGCCATGGAAACAATTCTTAAAAAATCAATCAACAATTGAGAAAAATCAAGTTATTCGTCGAATAACTTTAATAGGAGATAGATATCTCGACCCTAAAAATAATAAATTGGTGTTTTTTAATATTGATCTACTTTTAATTTTGATTTTTGGTTTAATTTATTCCACACATTAAATTTTATCTTCATTTAAGTTCTGACCCTTTCCACTTATTATAATTTTTTAATATGTAAAGACATTAGATATTTTTGAGGGGTACGTAAAACGGTCAAGTAAAGTAACTGACCTGTCCCAAATCAATGGTTAAATTCACTTCATTGTACTTCATCCCTCTGGACAGGGGTGGACTTTGCCACCAGGTTTCCATTCCGTCAACGGCATATTCCGGAGGGTGTCTCTTGTCCGGTCTCGTTGGGTCACAAACGTCGCAAAACTGTAAACAAAAATTGCATGTTACTCACAAATTTTTATTTTAGATTTTAGGTTTGAAATATACAAAAATTTCAACAAAGAAGACACTATTTTATTATATTTTTTTATCAAAAAAAAAAAAAAAATACAGGGAATTTTTTTGTGCCTGTTCAAACAATAATTAAATCTATTTCATGTGCATTAATTAAGAGTGTAATTTTATTAGCGTTGCTAATCTGAACACACAACTTCCGCTCTTAAGAAAAAGGGGACGCCGCTCTGCTCCGTTTTCTATTTATAACAAACAAATAAAATTACGTTCACAGATTGGTTTATCGTTTTTAATGAAATAAAATACGAACAGTTCAAACATCATCTTGATAGTAGAAGAGGTCAACTTATTTGGTTAATTTGGACAATGATAAAGTTATTACAAAAAAGCTGAAATTTAATTAATTTAACCGAACGGAAAAGCGCAAAGTTTCATTTAATAAAATATGTAAAATCATCAGAAGACAATCTGATCGAAAGGGGAATCCCCACACTCTTAAATTGCAACTGAACTCGATCATTCTAAATTTGATTAATTAAAATAACTATAATTAATAATTATTAATTCAAAATAGTTTTATTAATTAAAACAGTAGAAAAATAAAATAAAATCTAAAATTTTCGATATTTTATGGCATTTTAAAGTAGGTATGCAATAGTAGGTAATTGAAGGTCACGTGGTTTCACATTTATTCGCGTTAATTTCTATGTTATTCGAATGTATGCAAACAAATTAAGAGAGCACGTGACTTTCAATCAGTATACGTACATAGACTGGACAAATAAAATAAATTACGCAATGTGATTTTTAATTACTGAAGATAGTTTAAATTTACCGCCTATCAAATTTATTGTTTATCAGTAGCTGCGTTCGTTTATTCAACTCCTTTCACTCGCACTCTAAAGAGTGAGAGCGAATAAGTTTTAATACAAGTAAGAGTGAAACAAAAGTGCGGAAAGAGTAGAGTGAACGGAGTTGAATAATTTAACGCAGCTAGTAAAACAAAAAGCATTAAACCCATTCAATCAAACTTTATTCATTATGATTCCCTACATTTGAATGCGTCGTTGTGTAGCACTCTAGCGCAAAGTAATGGTTGTCTGTGGCTGAACGCGTTTATATTGTTTTTTGACGCCTTTTCTGAACGCTGTCTGTAGCTGAACGCAGGCGTATTACGTTTGGTGCCAATCAATTCAAATTATTTTATTATTCGCGACTTAATTATCGCTGTTAATGGCAACAGGGCCGATAAGAAGGTGAACAACATTGCAGCTGGGTTAAATATGAAAGTTTGAGCCCCAGTTTCACAGAAGAAAGTTTAAATTTTCTCCAATGATATTGCTTAATCACACGATTAATTTGATCGAGTGGTTAACTACGTTTTATGAAACTGGCCCTGATTGGTACATGTTTTCAGCGGATTGGTTCATGAAATGTCGTTCATTCTTTTGATGGTATCAATATTGACCACCAGAGGTCGCCTACTTTGTTTGATTTCGCGAATATAATAAGGATTTTGATTACTTACGTACGATTCAGTTTTAAGAAAAACACAAAAAACGTAATTAATCATTTATTTATTGATTAACTCATTCAATGACGTAATTTAAGGGTTCATTAGGGTTCTACTTACATAAAAATAAAAAAATTCGCACCCGCCGAAGAGTATTCTTAACTTTGCAGTTCAGTAAACCCGTCAGAACGTCAAGTGTGTGAACGGTCAATGTTCTAAACTGATTCAACTACAATAACGTCAACTCCAACGTTTCAGGGCGTCGACAGTCATCATCAGATTACGACTGGAGTTCGGGAAACCGCACGCAACTCCATACAAAGGCTCTTTCAACATTAACTACATTCCCCGACACTAAGGCCTGCTACAGGTTGCGCAATGACAACCAAAGAAAACCGCACGAGTTTCTCGCCTCACAGTTTTCCGCAGGAAACCGGATACAGTAGCTTTCAGGAATGTGTCAACTAAGTAACTACACTACTGTAGGGTGTGCAATGAGAACTAAGAGAAACTGCACTCACAGTAGGTCTCTGGCATTCCCTGGTTAGGAGCCACTTGGTGTCCTATCCTGCTGTAGGTTGTGCAATGAGAACCAAAGGAAACCGCACAAAGTTCTCGCCTCACAGTCCACGGCGGGAAATTGCACACCGTAACTTATACCAGACCCTTCTCATCTTAGGCCCATCACGTACTATCGATATCATAAAAAACTAGGACAACTTTTAAATCCAGTAGCCATGCATTTCTATTATTTTATTACATTGAAGCTTACTTTGCTGTCAAGTCAGTAACGGTATTTTTGTTAACGCAGAAATTCTGAGCAGTTTGTCAGCTGTGACACTCTTTTCTATGCAAGCAGCTATCTTAGCTTTTAAAACAATATTTACTGTAGGTATGATTGACAATGTATGACCATTTCAAATAATTTTAAATTTATGGTCGGTAGCAGTTTTACACAGCTTAAAAAGTCTTGTCCTAGTTTTTTATGATAGCAATAGTACTAAGATTTGAACAGCATTGACCGTTCTTAATTAATCAACAAGAATGCCAGGATCTTCTTAAAAATAATTCCCTTATTCGATTACCTAACTTGTTGTCTCAAAAACAGTGATTCACTCGTACACGTAACATCATTGTCCGGGTACGCTCGTACTTACTTTTGCTGGTCAAACAGGGCGTTATGATATTCCGCACTATTAGGTAACAAAATAAATAAAGCTAATAAAATGATCCTAGGTGATAACAATCCCTTTGTAGTTGAGCATTCCTCTCTGTGGCACTAGCGGAAAGTAATCGCTGTCTACGGCTGAACGCAGATATATTTTTGGCGCTTTTTTCGAGCGTTACATTCCTTTTATTTATTGAATACTTTAAAGAATTTAGGTGACACCAATCACTTGTATAATGATATGATTTCATAGAGAAACCACCAGGGATAGATAAAACAAATGAATTCGTTCGTCATGATATTTTCGAAGAATTGAATTCTTACATTATTTCATTTTTACTAAAATTAAATCTTAAAAATTGTATTATTTATGATTTATCCACGATGAAAAGAATGGAGTTATCGTTGGTGATAACTAAAGCACGGATTTAGGTGCATTTTTAGTGATTTTGAGTGATGACACATGACCTAAAAATGCACCTAAATCCATGCTTTAGTAATAACTAATTAATCACAAAAGCTTCACTGTATAGACTTAAATGAACAAAATTGTCACAACTATACAGTGGTTACCATTTACCATCAACGATAATTCATCATTCGTATTCGTGATATTTCAATAATAATTTAGACTGCCTCTTTCCGTAAACAATAAATCATTTGTTCTTCACATTGCATAAAAATAAACATTGACACAACGTATTCCTGTTAAGTGATGTGGTCAGATAAAATTTATTTATAAATGTACGCGACTAAATAAATAAACCGAGACGGGAAACGCTAAAACCGAAGTCTTTTTTTGTTCTCTTCGCCCCAAAAATTCGATTTGTAATTTACCTCCCCCTTCATTTTGAATTAACACAATACATATTTATTTATAAATAAAACTACATACTAAAATTAAAAAAAATTCTTCGACTGAAAATTCGATTTGTGAATTACCTGGCCCTGAATAAGATTAAAATTCTCATCGTTTTCGGCGTTCGCTCCGACGAGCTTGCAATAAAGTTCCGGCCCTTCCGTGTCTTCTCCGCAGGTCGCGGAGGCGTAAATTTTCCTACCCTCCGCAAGGTTGAAGTAGGGCGGCGTGAGGATTTCACCCTTAACTCGCGCCACGAGCACGACGGCCAGCACCAGGCCGGCCCATGCTTTCACCACCGACATCTTCGCGTTACTAAATCGCAGTCTGAAGTCTCATCCTCGTGCAGTCTGCAAATTGGTCGTTCTGTTTGCTGGAGATGGATTCGTAAGGCTTTATTTGCGGTGGCGCTGAGATAAGGGAGTCAGTCACTGTATGTCAGCGACTTCTTTTAAATAACAAAATTCGTTTATAAATAAACAACAATAAATCATGCCTATGAAATTCAAAGTAATTTTAAAGAAAAATGTGAAAATATTTTTCATAATTTAAAAGAAATATTTACACCTAAATAGTGAAGAACTGAAGACACAACAGATAATAAAAAAAAAGCTCAATTGTAGTGACTGAAGCCATACTTCTTGGATATAGAATTAAAAATATTTAATAATTTTTCATGTAACTCAGTTACTAACATTTAATAAAATAGCTTAGCACCAACCCTCTCTTTTCATGATTTTATTTTTTATGTAGACTGTAGTACTGTACAATTTATTATAAAAAAAAGAAATTTGCTGAAATAGAGTACATAGCTACATTTTTCAAAATTTTCTATTTGCATCTGAACTCCTCTTTTTGTCAATAAGTTATCTTATTATTTATTACATCTAATTTATTGAGAAAAACAGATTTTTTTTATTAAGAAAATTGAAAAATATGTTAGTTATGATAACAATTTGGAGATACGGAAAGAAAGAAACGTATAATGATTTGGAATAATAATTATGTATTTTGGGTTATTTTAATGGATAGAGATGTGAATTGAAATTAATACAAATAATGTATGCAACAGCTTATCAGTAGTATTAATTAAAAAAAAAGGTCGAAAGAAACAGAAAGAGATGTAATTTAAATTTCGCACTTCAAAGAAACACACACAGATGGCGCCACATTTTACAAATACAGCACAAATACAGTTTGCTACCAGTGTTGCCAACTGAGGTGAATTTCCCTTTCCCAAAGGAAAGTTTTGTCACAGGTTTTGTCAATAAGTTATATTATTATTTATTACATATACACAATTTATTAAGAAAAACTGAGTTTTTTTATTTAAAAAAATTGAAAAATATGTTAGCTTTGACAACGCTACGTTGGCTACGGTCACAATCTATAGCTCCGAGCGCTCCGAGAGCGTCTTGGGCGTGTAATCGCGTCTTTCTCACTCACGATTTTTAACATATTTTGCGTTTCACTCATCCGTTTCAAAACGACTTGTGTTTACATTATTTAAATAACAACGGGCGCACTCTAAGCATCCTACTTAAAAGTGGGATGTGAAAAGTGCGCCCGTTGTCATGGAAATAATGTAAACACAAGTCGTTTTGAAACGGATGAGTGAGACGCAAAATATGTTAAAAACCGTGAATGAGAAAGACGCGATTACACGCCCAAGATGCTCTCGGAGCTATGATTGTGTACGCAGTCCAGGAGATACGGAAAGAAAGAGGAAGATATAATAATTACGGTAGTACAGTCATGCGCACCTTAAATGCACCTCCCGCACGCAAACCTCACTCTTAAGACCTTGTGATGCAAGGGTCACAGAACTGTCAAATTGTAGCATTTAGCTGTGTTTGACTGTACATATATGTTTGTATTTTAAGTTATTTTAATGGAATGGGATGTGAACTGAAATTCAATACAAATAATGTACACAACAGCATATCAAGAATATTAAAAAAAGGTCAAAAGAAACAGAAACCTATAAAGAAAAACCATTCCAAACGACTTTATCTTTAGGTATTTTAAATTTCGCGCTGAAATCAACCAATTTCAAAGAAATACACATAGATGGCGCCACATTTTTACAAAGAGAGTTTGCTAACGGTGCCCGTGTTGGCAACTGAGGGTGAAGTTCTATCATCCATCTTCCTAGGGAAATTGAGAAAAATGTAATTCATTGCGGTCTACATAAAGAAAAATTGAACTTTTAGCTTTTCGACCGTATTACGAAAACGGTACTTAAGTAGCTAATATGCATAGTCATGCGCACCTAAAATGCACCGCCTGCACGCAAACCTCGCCCTTAAAACCTTGTGGTACAAATAGTGTTGTAAAAGTACGGTATTTTAAAATATTTTATACAGCCCTACCGTATTTTATCATAAAATACCATATTTTGCCATAAAATACACGTAGGGCTGTATTAGAAAGAACAATGGAATGTAGGTGGCGCTCCAAATGGACGTTATTTAGAACGTTATTTAAGGTTACTGTATTTAGAAGGTACCGCCATTCATTTCCGCGGCTATCGTCCCCCAAATTAAAAAGGACGCGATGAAGACGGCATGAAACGCTAAGAAGAAAAAGGATAGATACATAACAAGTTATTGTTGCTAGGGAGTTTATGAATGAATTTGATTAATCCCAAATTAAAAGAGGTAGAAAGTTGGCACTACCTTCTCAATACAGTAACCTTAACGTTATTAGAAGTTATATGTGAGATAACCATAACCTCAATACGGCACACCTTCGGTTTTTGATCAGTTTATGCTTAGAAAACGTACAGAACGATAAATTTTCGGTAATATTTGATTTATTTGATATAATTATTTTATTCATTATGTATAGGTACAAAGGTCACAGAAATGTCAAGTTGTAGCACTTAAGCTGCGCACGACTATACTGGGTTAAAAAAAAATAAGTTAAAACAATAATACGTGTTGTTTTCCCTTTCTTTTCTACTTTCATCATTATCAGCCAATTTGAGATACCTGAATATATTCGAGTTCTTCCGATAAAATTAAAAGTTTGGACATTTGCGAGGAAAATAAAAGAAACAGTTTTTTTATTGTTGTGTGGAATAAGGGGAAACTCATTCTATTTCGCGGGCAATTTTAATTAACAAAGTTGGCAACACTGAAACCTAACAGTATAAGGCCCAGTTTTACAATCGTGGAATAAGAACGGAATAACTGTTCGCCAAATATCCTTTAATGTTCCTCCATATCTACGTCACGTTATACCAATAATAATGCTTATCCGACGATTGTAAAATTGGGCCTAAGAATCTACAAGTGGAGAGAATCACTGTTTGAGTTGGCAGCGCTGAATTTTATTTTTAAATGGTACAACTGGAGTAACTTCCGGTTCTTGACGGCTTGACACTGACAGCCGTCATTTTACAAGCGTCAAATTTAAATTAAAACGCTAATTTTTTTTTCACATAACCTACAATCTTGTCGCTGTTCAGGTTACGTCAAATAATCCAACAAAACATATATCCGGTTGCAGTGTTGCAAATAGCCGAATAAAAAAATGCTCTTAATTATATTGCCAACTCAAGCAGTTTTTCTTGACCACTTTGTACATAGTAGGGACGTGTTAGAAAACTTAGAGCGTTACTTACTCTTGGGGTAATATTTTTTCTCTCTCTTATAAATCATTTTGTATATTTTGCTTTCCATTTTATTCACTCTGTTGGTACTTACTTACTCCCTGTATTTTCGAACACGCCCCGGCGTCACTCGCGTATAACTGTCACATTTGCCATTTTGTTTGATACCTACCGATTTGTAAATTACATTATAAGCTGCATTCGATTCACCGATTTGGATCGATTTAAATCGATCCAAAAAGAATTTATGTGTTCGATTCGTGCAGGATTCACCATAAGCCAAACGTAAAGAAACTGATGTAGATCACTTCTAAGTGATCTACTGATAAAAACGAATTGATTTCGGCTGCGAATCGAATGCAGCTACATTTGTATGGCGTCTTTTTTTGACACTGATGTTTAAGTGTCGCTACTGGGTAATTACTTATACCGTGCCTAATTATTTTCTAATCTCCATATTGTGAAAAACAGTGTTGCCAGGCGTCAGGAAATTCCCTAACGGGAAATTTCAGGGTACACGGGAGATTAGAAAGGGAGAAAATTAAGGGGAAATTTCTATTTTCGCCTGTATCTTTAATTGAAAGAGTTTCCGAAGCTGAAATCTAGTTCCTTTTGAATCTCCACATTGTGAAAAGCAATGGTCGCGTTCAGGTAGAAAATTAGTTGCAGCGTTACAGCACAGCGCAAAGTTGTAGCGCTTTAAATTACCTGAACTAGTTTGCAGTTGTAGAGGTTATGAACTCATTACGCTGCAATGCAGAGCTATAATGTAGCGTATACAGACTGCGCTTGATTAATGGCGGCCGCTTGAAGAAAGCGCTGTAAACAATGACGTCACATGCACCTCGTTCAGGTTTACGCTTTATTAAAGCACTGCAGCGCTGCGGTTACCTGAACGCGGCCAATGGTCGCGTTCAGGTAGAAAATTAGTTGCAGCGTTACAGCACAGCGCAAAGTTGTAGCGCTTTAAATTACCTGAACTAGTTTTCAGTTATAGAGGTTATGAATTCCTTACGCTGTAATGCAGCGCTGCGATGTAGCATATAAATACCCCGCTTGATAAATGGCGGTCGCTTAAAGCGCTGCAAACAATGACGTCACATGCACCTCGTTCAGGTTTACGCTTTTTTAAAGCACTGTAGCGCTGCAGTTAGCTGAACGCGGCCAATGGGCGCATCCAGAGCCAAGTAGCACTGAGCGCTCTGCTACATAGCAGTAGCGAAGAGCGTAGTTCTGGATGCATTAGCTACTTTTAATTTAATGGCCGACGTAAGTGAACATTTTTAATAAAATCAGATATAGCGAACTGTTTTAAGTGTTTCTGAAAATAAGATAATTGTTTTGGAATTGAACATTTGGAACATAATTACATTAACTGAGGTGCTGATACTATGAACGTGAATGAAATTTGATAATTATTTTAGTTCCAAGTTTAAAACTTTTTACAGAATATACTTTCACCATTAGCACGTTTCTGCTCACTAGTATGGTGGGGAAATAACGTTCTGAATTCACGCTACATAAAATGGCGTCCGCTTACAAAGCTGCTCAAATGTAGCACAAGTACCAAACGCATCCAGAACTTACGCTAGGTAGCGGCTCACTGAGCAGCTGGATGGCTAGATGCGCCCAATGGCCGCGTTCAGGTAACTGCAGCGCTGCAGTGCTTTAATAAAACGTAAACCTAAACGAGGTGTATGTGACGTCATTGTTTACAGCGCTTTCTTCAAGCGGCCGCCATTTATCAAGCGGGATATTTATATGCTACATTGCAACGCTGCATTACAGCGTAAAGAATTCATAACCTCTACAATTAAATTAAGTTCAGGTAATTTAAAGCGCTACAACTTTACGCTGTGCTGCAACGCTGAAACAATTCTTTTACCTGAACGTGATCAATGTAATACCCGTTTTAGCGGGAAATTTGAAAATATATGCGAAATTACTTCTTATTAAGTGGAAAAAAACAAAAACACAGCTTCCTCTAGATATTTGAACTAACAGTGCGTCAAATTGACATGAAAATGGGAAAAACTGGTTGGGAAATGTTATGACCAGACTTCGGACATTTCTAAGCGTTGCCATATGCCATGACTACGCAATGAATTGGCACTTTACATTGATCCCCGTATTGCGTAACCATGGCAACGCTCCGAAATATCTGAAGTCTGGTAATAACCTAGCAACACTTCCACCAAAATTTTTTTCTTAAATGTAATTTACAATCTACTTAAAATTAAACCTTTTATTCAAGTTAACAATCCATTTAAAAATCTAGCAATAAAAAAAAAAGATCAGCCAAAACCCACAATAAATTAATAAATTTGAGCATTCGATGAATATGATTCGTTGTTCCTGGAGGTAAGTAATTAGCTCTTTACGATGAACACTTAAATTATCAGTCGGCTCTTTTGTACATACGCTGTGGCACGGATTTGTAATAATATGCGGCGATCATGAGAGACGAGCTGAGGACGGTGTTAACGGTGAAGTTAAGTAAGAGCGAAAGATCTGCAGAGTCTACGAATATCGTGAAAATTCGAGCTAAAACAAACAGAAACCTAGCATTAAAACGAAGCACCACTGTATAACTTACTCATGTTTGTAAACGCCGATATAAACCAGGTCAAAATGCTAACGGAATCTGAGTTTTTTAGCCGAATTATTTCTATGAGTTGGACGACCTTGGAGGAAGCACCAACTGGAGTGCACAGCGGCTACAATAATTATTGAACCTATAGAATTTAACTTACAACGAGGATCATGTACGCATACCACAAGATACACTAAAAACTCCCGGGGGACAACACCCGAGAACATGCCTGCAGCAATTGAGAAGTAAACACCGGATCCCATGAAACTCACAATGTTTAAGCAGTCCTTATAGTACAAAACGCAAACTATAAGAATTAATTCTTGAAGTAGTATAATTGGGTACTCCATGTATGATAGTAATGCATAACCACTTCGAAAATTATATGAAAACATAATCGTGTAGCTAAAATGTTTCACTTTATTAAATCAACCTGTTCCCGAGTTTGCCAATGCTTTCAGAAGACACTAGTGCTGAGGACGATTTTCATATCTTAGTACGACGGCTTGGTACCCTCTGAAAGCAACATAATTCTACTAATTGTAAGTTTACCTGGAGAGTTCCATGAGGAGACCGACTATACTAATTCCGGTTGCATTTTTCACCCGCAATATGTTGAGAATTTGGGGTATTTTCAGAATGAAACAGGTCGATATCGTGATGACGCTCAGGAAATCCGAAATTACTTGCAGGACGCTAAATTCTTCACGAATTATTGCCATTTTGCTAAAAAGTTAACCTCAAAAGGAAAATTTAAGCTTTGAGCTTTGACATTTGAAAAAAAAAATACTGCCAACTTAATTACAGTTCGTTGAAAAATAGATAGTAAATACCCTACACATTTAAAACAAGAAAATAAGGTTTTGTGCGCTTATTATCATCGTCAAACATGTGGATAGTTATTCTGATAATGCATAAAAATTTACAGTAACATGTACAGACAGTTTAAATAAGCACGAGCAAGTTAATAGCTGCTTTTCCATTTTACTTATTTTGGTGAAAAGCAATGTTGCCAGACGTGCCTATTTCGTAGGCATTTCAACTGGAAATGTTGGCAACACTGAAACCCAGTTCACAGTATAAAAATTACCCAGTACTACTCGAGTATAACAACCGTCACATTATACGGCCATCGCCATTCTGCTTGATACCCACTGACTTGCAAATATCATCCTTATACTTATTTTAAACAAGAATAAACTTATCCAATGTAACTGAAAGAGTCGTTGTTATTTTGTAGTACAAGTATATCGAAATCACTAATAACAACAGATTCATGACAGCTGTCATCTCATGTTCTATTTTAAAAAGGACAGTTTAATTTACAAATTGTAAAATTTACAGTTTAACACTTAACGTTGTTATGGATTCTCAGATTCGTATGTAACAGCAATGTTTTAAGTTAAAATAAATTCACGAAGGCGTTTGATTTTAAGATCGCAGCGCTACCGTGGAGAAATTTGAAACTTTGTAAGCTACACGGAATTTTTGTAATGCACGTGTTTAAGTGCGTACTAATATGTACAAATACACAAGTTGATTTAATGTGAATATCACATGTAACACAATTCTAATACATCATACACTCAGGATCGACGCCAAAACACGATTTATTGTGTAGCATACAAGGGTTTGTTTAGTTGACACCAGGTCGCGAACGCTTAGCTGCAAACTCCAATTGTATACATTACATACGAGTGTAGGTATCAAATAGTGGAGGGATCGAATTTGATTGACGTCATACAGTGTCGCTACTGGGTATTCTTATACTGTGAAAAGAGTAGAATGAATGGAGTTGAATAAACGAACGCAGCTCATAAACGGTGAGCAAATAAAAATCAGATTAGAGTAGGCGGTGCAAAGAAAATGTATGTTTGTGATTAAATAAAAAGTCAATAAATTTGACAGTCCATGAATGTATTACATTAATTAATTCAGTTAATCACAGACATTGCACCGCCTACTCTAATCTGATTTTTATTTGCTCACTTTTTATAAAGAGTAAGAGCGAATAAATTTTAATACATATAAGAGTGAGTGAAAAACTAATACGCAAAGGTAGAGGGACGGACAAAGAAGATAAGGCAATGGCAAGGAAAATGAGTAAAAGAAGAAATAGGAAGAGGAAAAAGATAAAGGCAATAGTAATAATAGGAACCTGGAATATAAAGACATTAGGTCTGTTTGTTTGTATTACTCGGAGTTACTCTAAAAGCTATCACGTGTAGTTTTCAGTCAGATTCGTTTATCTCGTGCTGAAAAAGCTTCAAATTTGACTGAAAACTACACATGATGGCTTTTAGAGTAACTCCGAGCAATACAAACAAACAGACCTAATGCTAACTGTAGGGAGAATGGAGGAAATTGCTAGGGAAATGATAGAATATAGAATAGAACTATTAGCTCTACAGGAAATAAGATGGAAAGGAGAGGGCAGAATTGATAAGGGAAAATATACACTGTTGTATGGAGGAGAAGAAAAACAAGGGCAGAATGGAACGGGATTTATAGTAAGCAGAAAATTGAAGGAAAATTTAACGGAATTTAAGAGAATAAATGGAAGGATCTCGTTTATAAGATTAAAAAATGACATAGCAAAAACATAATAGTTATAAACGCTTATGCGCCCACCAAAGTAGCAGCCGAAGAAGAGAAAATAGGAAAGGTATGCAAAGAAATCCCAAAACACGATAGGTACACTTATCCCCCGGGGGATTTCAAGGCAAAGATGGGGAACGAAGAATATTGGAGAGCAGTAGCCAGAAGAGAAACGATACATGTTGAAACAAATAACAATGGGAATGAAACAAGATTGGGAAACTGCAACTAACATAGCAAAAAAGTAACATGGTTAATGTCTGGTAGAACTACAGGAAGTCAAATAGACAACATTCTAACAAGGACACAATAAATGATACA
Organism: Dorcus hopei; assembly: GCA_033060865.1. NCBI lineage: Eukaryota > Metazoa > Arthropoda > Insecta > Coleoptera > Lucanidae > Dorcus > Dorcus hopei. The sequence continues at coordinate 69,249,603 of CM065425.1, read as the reverse complement.
GGATGTAAGGTCGTATCGAGGAGCAGATGTGGGAACAGACCACATGCTAGTGATAGCGAAGTTAATGTTAAGAATGGTAGGACAAAGGGAAAAACTAACAAAGAGAAAAACATGGAAAATAGAAATATTAAAGAGAAAGAAAGCACTATATGAAAAGGAAGTTGAAAAACAAGTAGTACAAAAGCCAAAAGATGAAAATATGGAAGAACAGTGGGACAACATAGAAAGAGGTATTGAAGATGCTGCAGATGAAGTAATAGGCAAGAAAACTACAGAAAAAAGGAAGGAATGGTTTGATGAAGAATGCAGAAAGATAATACAGAAAAAGAAGGATGCTAGATTAAAGTGGTTAAGAACAGGAAAGGATGTAGACTACAGGACTTATCAAGGAACTATTAGCTTGAAGCTAATAAAAATAAAGAAGACAAGATGAATTGAGAAAGTAATACACACAATGATAATAAAAATAATACAAAATTGTACAGATATATTAAGAGACAAAACAGGAAAAAAATACAACAAACATAAGTAGCACATTAACTGACAAAAACATATTGACAGAAGAGGATACAGAAGAAGATATAGAAAACAACATATAAAATGAAGAAATGGATATACCCACAGAAGAGGAATTCATAGAAGTAATAGCACAACTCAAGATGAATAAAGCAGGAGGAAAGGATAATATAATCAACGAACTGATAAAATACAGAGGAAAACTGCTAATACAAAGAATATTCAAACTAATAATCCGCATCTGGAAAACAAAAAAGATGCCTCTTTGGCGAATGGAAAAATGGAATAATAGTGCCAATACATAAGAAGGAAGATCCAAAAGCTTGTTGCATATAAAGTATTGACTACACTAATAAATAAAAAACTAATGAAGTACACAGAAATGCAAATTGGAGACTATCAATACGGCTTTAGAAGAAGTAGATTCACCATAGATGCAGTATACATAGTGAGGCAAATAATGGAAATGAATATGGACTGGAACTACAAATTGTGTACATTGATTTCAAGCAAGCATTCGACGAGAACATTATAGAAACTATGAAAAATGTGGAAATACCTGAGAAACTTGTAAAATTAACAGGAATGACGATGAAGCATTCAAAAGCTGCAGTTATGACAAACAAACGAGAAACTGAAGACTTTCGAATTAACCCTGGGAGTAAGACAAGGGGACGGACTATCAACAACTTTATTTATTTTAGCACTGGAGGCAGTAATCAAAGAGTGTAAACTGACAGGAACAATTATTAATAAAACAGTACAACTAATCGGGTATGCAGACGATCTCACTGTGCTAGCTAGAGACAGAAATAGTATGGAAGAAATAATACAAAAAGTCGAATAAGAAGCAAAGAAAATAAGTCTAACAATAAACGAAGAAAAAAGCAAATATATATGGAAATAAACAGAGAAACAGGAAAACAACAGCTAAGGAAGTAAAAATAGGAAATTTCAGATTTGAATCAGCAGATAATTTCAAATACCTACGAATAATAATTAACAGTAAAATCGATAGACATATTGAGATAGATCAATGAATACTGGCGGGACACAAAGCCTATTATAAATACAAAAATATCATGTACAGAGCAGGAATCAGACCAATGGCGACGTATGGGGCAGAAATGATGAATTTAACAAGTTTGGAACAGGAAGTTAAGAATATTCGAAAGAAAGATAAGAACATACGGATTAAAGAAAGTTGATAATGAGTACAGAAGGCTAATGAATTTCGAAATAAAAAACCTCCTCAACGAAGATATCGTACGTATCATAAAAGTGCAGACTTTGCTGGTAGTCATATAAGAAGAATGGGAGACGACATAGAAGTAAAGAAAATTACAAAGTGGAGACCTGATATTGGCACAGGAAGAGCAAGACTGAAAAGCAGGTGGGAAGATCAGGTACTGGAAGATATAAAGAAACTGGAGATACAAGCATGGAGAGAAAAGAATACAGGACCGAGATACATGGAAGAAAATAACAGAAGAAGCAAAGACCGACAACGGGATAGAATAAGCTTAATAAAGAAGAACGTGGACTAACTCGCCATAAGAAACGAGTTTCTAGAGCTCAACAATTGAGCGGCTACAATTCCTATAGGAATGTATAGCCATGAGTGAACAGAGTTGAATAAACGAACGCAGCTAAAGTAAAATAAAAAACAATGTTGCCAGATATGCGGGAAATTCCCGTTTTCGCGGGAAATTTGAAAGTATATGAAATTTGAGTTTTTTTTTAAGTTGAAGGAAAAATGACATTTAGCTTTTAGATTCCTCCAGATATTTGAATTAATGGTGCGGAAAATTGGCATAAAAACGGAGAAAAAGCGGGAAATTGAAGGAATGCGGTGGGAAATCTTTATGTTAGCACCTGACAAGACTGCTACCAAATGTTATTCATTTTGCACACGGAAACGAGCCCAAAAATCGTGAAAAACAGGTTACAGTTAAGCAAAAGTTTCCAAAAATGTGTATGTGCTTAAAGCCCAAATGTGTATGAAACGCAAAAATCAGCGCTAAAGTCACTAGATCGATCTAGTGATTTTCGCACGAGTTAGGTTGCTGTATTCCTGTCTAAGGTTTCCCTGATTTAATTAACAATAAACAACTATATAGTATTGAAAATAGATCAACAATAATTATTTTTAAAGCAGAGAATAAAACTACAAATTTTTTAATTAAACAGTTTTAAAATGCGCGAACATCGTCTTGATACTAATTGTATGTAGTGATACGAACCCAATTTCAACTTCGGATTGGTACCATTCCTGAATTTCTTTTTAAAGTTTTTAAACCTTTGAACACTCACTAAAAAAAACTAGTGTCACCAGCGAACAGTTGGGAATATTTGGATTAGTTTAAATAACATCAGTTTTTTTGCTCTGAACGAATATATTGGAACATATTATATAAGACTAATGACCTATCACATAGTGTTACGAGTATATAAACATAAAATTATTACGTGGTTATAAAATACAAACACCAATAACGTAGCTATGAAGAAAAAGAGAAAACAATAAGTAATTGGTTGATTAAACTTTCATTTAAAAGCAACTAATTCTATGTATCCCCACTTTCTGTTAAGAGGCAATTAAAAAAAAAAAATTAAGCAAACGATTCTTGAGGAAAGTAATTTTTTTTCTTTGATGAACGATTCACTTTTACTGCAATAATTAATTATACGTACCCACACTTTAACAAATCACATTCATAAAGATAAAATGCTGCTGTCAACTACAAAATTCTATTTCATTTCAACACCTACTCTAAAGATTATAATTTTCAGGTGCTGTTAATTTGCTTTATTGGACCAATTCGAAAATTACTTTGGTGATGTCGTCATCGTATCGAGCTAACAAAGTGGCATTCAAATCACGGTCGAGAAATCCCATCTCGTTCAGTATTCTCAAGGCTTTTTCACGCTTGGACTCGGGGTTTGTGGACACCCAATGCCCGTTCTCCCATTTGCCAAGCTAAGAATCAAAAGCATTAAAGACGTTGCTAAAAAATATTTAGTGTTGCGGAACTTACGTTTGAATTTCTGGGATTCACAATCATATTTAGAACACTTCTTGCGGTGTTCATCGCAGATGTGGCTACGATCGCAGCTCCAGTCAGGAGATTATCAGGCACGCTTTGCGCCGGAGGATTGCCAAATTTATTTCGCGAAGAAGAACTCTGCGATGAACCTCTTCTAGTGGAATTCCCAGCTTCGGATTCACTACCGAGCTTACAAGTGCTGGGATTACACCCAGCTAGAGTGTGTTCGTTTATCTTGTACGGGCACTTGCTTTCGTGTGCTCCACTAAACGGATTTGAATTAACAGTCGGATCCTCTTGAGGTTTTACGGCTTCGTAATTGTAACCAGTCCTCCTGAACGGATTGTGATTTGGGTAATACAAGGGATAATTGGGCGGATAGTTCTGACCGGTTGTCCAATCATTAACTAAAACTGATTAAATAAATAAAAAACAATTTATATACAGGTGTCCCACTTTAGAATCCTATCATTTCTTCGAAGAGGTATGAAGAAAATGCATCAAAATCATTGTTTAATTTCTGCAATTTGTTCTAACTTAACAAGTTCAATCTCCATGTATGCATAGAATTCTTTATAGTGAAACACCTGCAAATTTAAATAAAAAAAAGCCATACTCTCTCTTTGGTATTCCTCCCAAGGGTAAGATATGGATGGAAGATTAATGACTTCATACCCTGGATAATTCTGAGGGAACACAAAGAATCTCTTCGAAGAATTATTTTGCACACCGGTTTTTTCAGAGAAGGACGATCCAGTTGCAGAACAATGAGACTCATTGAAGGTACTATCAATGGACACGTACTCGCTCTGCGGAATATTCTGCATGGACTCGTCGTTTTTGACAGTCTTCGAGTCGTACTTGCACAAATCAACGATGCAGTCGTCAGGACGCGCGACTTCTTCAGCAGTTGCTAAATAATCTGGTCTTAAATATTCCTTTGCAATGGGAATTTTTTGCCCATTATAACAAATGTAGGCGTATCCTAGAAATTAATTGATTAAACAGAGGCAGAGAAGTCAGGATAATGATTTATGATGATAGTAAAAACAAATAAAATATCTTTCTGCTAAAATATTTTGGACATTAACAACAACCAACACAAAATAAAATTATTACCAGCTTTGTCATTGTCGGGACTTTCTGATTTAATCGAAGTAACACTGTTGCACTTGTTGCTCAAGTCTATCGGGGCATCCTGTTTAGCTGTAGACGATGTCGAAGCCTGTGAAACCTCCTCAGTATTATTATTCGTGTCACTTTCCTGCTTCTTCTCTGCGACAACATCTTGCGGAGTTTCAGTTCTCTGCAATACCTCATTTAATTCCGGTGAAACAGCCCCAATATTAAACTTCTCCAAGCTCTCTCTGCTCGACAGCTTCTGCAGAATGTTCTCGTCTGCATTCGATATGGGGACCAAAACGAATTCCTCGCTGGAAATCGAATTAGCTGAAGTGTTACTGTCCGAAATGGATATTATACTCTGATTATCGGAGTCACACCCAGCATGAAGCTTCAAATTCTGCAGGGAAGTGTTGATGGTGTCCAATTCGTTTTCGTACTCGTTTGGCTTCGACTCTTGAGTTTCCTTTACCTTCGGAAGATCCACATCAACTTTAATTGGTGTGAGAAGGGGAGAGAAATCTTTATAATCGGTCCTCTTCTGCATTTCCACAGCCTTATTTTCTTCATTTGGTTTTTCAGACTTGGGCTGCTCCGCTTTTACTTTCGGTTTGGGGCTTGAGGTCCAAGAGGTCGGCAAAACTAACTCGTACATGTCTTGAATGTTAATGACGTCGTATTTTGCCGGGGGCAAATAAAGCGAGTCTTTTACTGGAGGATCATCAACGATTACTTGACACCCAAGCCAATGCCCGAAACGTCTGCCATTATGATGGAAGTGCCAGTAGCATTCGTAATGGCCAGGAGTTGCTGAAATATTCAATTCATTTAAGGTTGCTGTGCTTCTAATTACATATACCGTACTAGGAATCTCCAGTAAAACTGCGACAGTCCCTTCTTCCTCAGGGCTCAGATGAGGGCAGGGCACGCGTTTATCAATTGGTACGAACGCTTGGGAACCCCAGGCATATCTCAATTCAGTCTTATAAAAATTAGAAAAATCTCTAAGCGTAACTATACATACATAAAAAAAAATAAGTACTTACATCACTTGTCCAAGGTAATTTACCACTATTAACAACTTTCCACTGCTGCAAGTAAGTCTCTCCTCCTGACATGTGAGGAATTGTAGTCTCGAAGTTGGTGACTGCCGAAGCGTTCATAAAAATCTCGCTGTCTGAAGGTGGCAAGCCTATTGGTCGGCTCTTAGTACTTCCCCTGCCCACATCACTGTCGCTGGAGACGCGCAGGGCCATCTTTTTCGCTTTGATTTTCATTGTCTTGTGCTCGAGCTTTTCCAGTTTATTCTCCAGTTTGCGTTCGAGTTTGCTCGTCTTAGACACTTCTTTACTGCAAAATGATTATTTGGGTTTTAAAAATTTACAGATGAATAATATCTGAAAGTATTATATAAGGCCCGGTCTTTTGACTTGTTTATAAATTCCCGGATTACAAAAATTAACATTAAATTAGAAGAGAGATTAATGTAACTATTAAGGAAATGTGTCTCTCATAAGAAATCAAAGTGGTTTCTATTATAAAATAGGTTGTCCTGTGATTGGGATTGATGTAATCGTTTAGTTAATTGAAAAGAAACAAATAGTAAACAAAACTTTTCTCACAGCTTCGTTTCAGTACCGGCAGTTTACTGCCAAAAAGGTGATTGTAATGAAAAAGTAAAACGAAAGTGTTCTAAAAATTTTGCAGAATTAAAAAAGCTCTTTTTCTTCCATGTTATTACACACCTCTAATACTGTTCAGCTTTTTATTGACATTGAACATTGAAGTACAGTTTTAAAAGTTTGGGTTACCTACAACTTACGATTCAGAGTTCTTTTTTTTTCTTAAGTGAAATTATTGCTTATTTAATAGGCAGCTAAAAGTCAGATGTTTTGCTTATAAGGCAGATAAAATAAATTAAATGGAAGTTAAAAGACATTACTGAACATCATTTTTTACATTAACATTCAAAAATATCAATTTTTATTAAATTTATTAATAATTAGCATTTATTAAGGATCTTCATAAAATCCAGTAGATGGCATGATTGTTTGCCAACATCAGATGTCAATTTCTTCTTTTGATTTCTTCATTGATATTCATAATAAGTATTTGCATGTGTTTGTGAATTTATTTTGGAATTCTCTTTCATTATGTAGTTACTGTGTAAAAAAATAATTAAAATTACAATGATCATTCAATAAACACATACAAATATAATGATTGAATGCTATTTATGATTGCCAATAAAATAACCGATATCTGGTGGCAGAAAATGTACTATTAGCTATAAAAGCAAAAATCGCGCCACCTATTGGAATTAATTTCCCTCAATATATTGCCCCTGTGGCTTCCTAGATTAATAATTTGTTAAAGTCAGTATTGTTGAATAAGATTGTATACTAAATAACAAAAAAAAATGAAACACCAAGAAGAGATTCAATTTTTGAGACGAAACTTGGCATACGGTTTGAAGATCAAATAGGCAAGAAATGATGAGCATTTGAAAAAGAAACTACATACAAGAAATTCAATTTTTTTCCTTTTCTATACGTTGTTCACAAATTAAAAAACCACCACCTGCTGCATTATGTTGGTATAAAACATAAGTCCCCTACAAAACGTTATCAAAATAGCAAGGCTGGCAAGGTCAGGGCAAGGTATTTGAAGTTTCATGTCAAAGTAATTTGTCAAATCAGTTTTATTATTATATTTGTTTACATTTATATTCATTTTAACAAGCCATTTCAATGCCTCAAAAGCAGAAAAATATTTTAAATGCCAAAATGAAAGAAGCACTCGTCAAATGTTATGTTGAAATAAAAAATTTGGAACTACATTTAAGCAACCGGTAAATACTATGAAAAATTCGTACGTTCTTGACATAATGGATAATTACAGTTTGTCTGATACAATGAGAGCAACAATGATTGACACGTGTGAAGTTGCAGTTGTTCCAACCTTATATCGAAAATGTGTTCCACTTATCAATATTGTACCAATGTTTACTTCCATGCATGTCAAACGCTGTCAAACGTAAGTGTCATTGACCTTTCAGTAGCGCACATACGTACATACAAGTTCTCCCTGGTTTTAGTCATTTTGTGTTTTCTTTTGTAATAACAAAGTCTTTCTTAAGGCTCTGTTTTAGTTGTCTAACTAATCTGGTACGTAAAACTGTTATAAACAAAGTAGAAAAAAAATCTTATATGTGCTTTATTTTTAGTTTAAAATGTTTACTGAAGAACATAATAAGTTTATCTTAGAAGCGTATTTTCGGTCTGGTGAAAGGGATCAGGATGGTAATTGGCAGTATTCATTCATGTCTTGCTTTCATCAGTTTCAAGAAGCTTATCAGGATGAAGATATTACACAAGATACGTTCCGTCAACATGCTCACCGTATTGTAGATCGGTTCCGTGAGACAGGCAGTGTATGTAAAGGAAAATCCTCTGGTAGATCTAAAGTACTAACAGAAGAAGTTGTAGAAGACATCAGGCAAAGAATGTTAGCCAGTCCTAAAAACCCATACGAAAACTGTCCCTTCAAACAGGTATTTCAAATTTTTGAGTTTTGTTGTCATGCATACTCTAATGTATTATTTCAGGTGTATCTTATGGCTCTTGTCGCACTGCTTTGAAGAAAGACTTACATATGAAGCCATATAAAGTAAGCGTTGTACAAGAACTTTTGCCTCCAGATTTTCAGAAGAGAGTGAATTATTGCAACTGCTTCAACAGACATTTAAATGACGACAATATTCTTGATTTAACGTTCTTTAGTGACGAGGCATGGTTCCATTTGGATGGTTACATTAATTCTCAGAATTATCGTGTATGGGCAACAGAAAATCCGCATGAACTTCACGAAAGAGGTCTGCATCCTGTTAAAGTTGGTGTGTGGGTTGCAATGTCACGAAGAAGAATTATTGGTCCCATCTTCTTTTACAATAATATAAATGCCCAAAATTATCAGCAGCAACTATTACGTCCTTTTATTGAACAATTGCATGATGATGAATTACAGTACGGCTACTTCCAACAAGATAGTGCAACAGCCCATACAGCAGGTGCTACGTTGGAATATTTACGTGAATTTTTTGATAATCGCATAATTAGCAGACATCTTTGGCCACCAAGATCGCCAGACTTAACACCATTAGACTATTTCATGTTTGGTTATTTAAAAAACAGAATATTTAGAAATCGTATACATACTGTAGAAGAACTGGAGCAAGCTTTGAATAATGAAATAAATTCAATAACACCACAAATTCTTCAAAATGTTTTTAACAATATGAAAACTAGGATTAATTTGTGCTTAGAGTTTAATGGGGAACACTTTCAACATTTTTTGTAATAATATTAATAAATGTGTTTCTGAGTAAGTGCATTTCAAGTATGTGGTTTATTTTAGTGTTGTTTAAATAGTGTTTCTACTAGATATTTTTGCATGGGTAAATTGTGCTGCTCTTTATGTCTACAAATTAATGTGCAATATTTTCAACTTTATATTGATTTACGTATGTATTTTTTATTACTTGATTGATTTTATTATGTTGTAATTCCTTAAACAGTGTGTTTAATACATAGTATTTTTGAGTGTATTATTTTAAGAAATAGAATTTAAAGCACGAAAGAAAGCATGTACAGAATATTTTATGAAATAAATTTGGAACTTGATTTAATTTAAATGCAATAAGGAATCCATAGACATTTTCAATTAATAACAATATTAATTTTAATTTAATTCCACTTTATTCATTGAATTTGGTCGTTTTAACAAATCACAAGTCAAAAGATGACGTAAAAATTTTTAAGAACGCCACTGAATGTAGTTGTGGTTAATGTAAATACATAGTATGCGGCAAATACCCTATTGGTATGGAACGGCACACGTCAGCCATTTTTGCTCTCCCTGTATAAAATTGTTTACGAACAATAAGGTAAAAACCATGAATCTATCACAATTATTAAATTTAGCACCACGGATCTGTTCAGCTTGCATAACCTTGACGTTTATTTCAAACACTACTTGTCAATATTGTTACCAAATTTCTAACTATGACAATGTTGCCGGTTATACTTTTCACAAGGCAACATTGCCAGTGGTCTTTTAATTTGTGAACAGAGAATATAATTGTTAACATAGCTGGTTTTGTGCCAACAGTTTAAAATGTAACCAACTTTAGAGTGCAGTTGTTTGTGCCAAAAATGACAAATCATAGATTCGTTCCATTCATCAGAATTTCGAGTTCTGAACCGTTCAAAATTGTACTGAGTATGAGCAGTGCACAAAATTGGATATAAATTTCATACTGTGCATGATTTAAACGGATCAGAACTTGAAATTCTGTCAAATGGAACAGACCTACTGTCTCCAGTCAGAAGACGCAATCCGTTTCATCAGTTAAGGCCTTGTGAACGAGGGCGCCTAATTGGTGTGCGAGAAACAGGATTGTCGTATAGACAAATTGCAGTAAGAATGCACCGTGGGGTCGGAACTGTGTTACGTTGTTGTCAAGCATGGTTCGAAGAAGAGAGAGAAGCTCGTGCTCGTGGCTCTGGTCGGCGAAGAAGAACTACAGCAGCTCAAGACCGATACTTAAGAATATTGGCTTTCAGAGACCGGCATTTATCAACAGGTCGGATAGGAGATGAGTGGTTTGCTGTTGAAGGTCGACCAATACATATGCGATCAGTGTATCGTCGCATTAGGTCCTTTGGACTTCAATCTTCAATCGTACCGTCCACATTTGATACTGCCCTTAACAACAGACCAGAGACAGCAATGGTTAGAGTGGTGTAGAAGACGCGAACACTAGGACATGGAATGGAACTCAGTGGGGTTTCCTGATGAATCTCGTTTTTGTATAAGGCATCATGATGGTCGGGAGAAGGTCAGAAGACGACGCGGTGACAGTCGTAATTTTGACTTTTCAGTTGAGCGCCACTTTGCTCACACCGTGGGACAGTGGGTTATTTTCAGTATCTAGTAGGACATAAGTAAAAATTTGACTTGTCGTATTTTAAAAAAAAATCATTGTTTTTAAATACCTAGATATTCATATTACATGTTACCAGAAACAATTGATCGCGTGCATGGCTCACTAGATCTTGGCTAAACGTTAAAGTTACTACTGTGAAACGCATGCATTTTTTGAGAAGTTTGTAGCAACTTTAAATATTTTATTTTGAAAAAACTGATTTTATAAAATTAATAAGGTACTAAATATGGCTTCTGATCAAGGTAATTTTGAATTGGGTCGTTGAGACTGAGTCTCAACGACCCACGAGAAGCAGCAGCAACACCAGCAGCAGCAGCAGCCCTGAGGAAGTTCTTCTGCAATGGAGAACGAAACGTCGGCAGTAGAAGAAGTCAACGTGACGCGGTTCCAACCGGAAGCCAATTCAAACATGGACGACGGCCGCGGAAGCCTTCAAGTTAAATTAAGGTAATTTTATTTTATTAATTTTAATAATAAAATCGCAATATTTGAATAAGAAAATAATAATTTTGTGAAAACTTGCGACAAATTATTTACTTAAGCTGTACACATAACTCTATTAAACCTGCCACAGAAAATTTTGCGCATTTTTGCGCTTGGCGTTATACAGGGTGCACCAAATTGAAACGTCTAATAGGAATCAACAATTTTTAAAGAACTTGTACAAAAAACAAGAGCTAAATATTTGAATTAGTTAAGTATTAAGGCATACGGCAAGTTTTTAATGGTTTTTGTCCTTCAATAAATACACTATACCGAGTATCCCACGCCATGTGTTTACCCTGTTCTAGAATTTTTATTTTTAATTCTATTTATATGAAATGTGGAAGGGATAAATTAAACAAAAAAGTGAGTTTTCCGACATACTATTGAGCACCGTAGGACTTCCGGTTTTGCCGGAAGTGATGTTAATTTTCTTATTTTAAATGGAACACCCTATATATTTTTACATATTTGGAATCTGCAGTTCATTGCGAGTCCGAATATGTATAATTAGTTAATAATTTGTCAATTATTCTAGCAGTTATTAATTTTGTCCAGTTAGATACTAAAAATAACCCGCTGTGGTGGGCGTAATGATTTGGGAGGGCATCTGCTATGGAAGTCGGTCTCCTTTGGTTTTCGTTCTGGGTTCTATGACCGCGGAGCGTTACGTCCAGGAGATTTTACAGCCAATAACCATTCCTTATGTCCAAGCTCAAGAAGGAGCACTGCTTCAACAGGCCACACATAGCATGGAGATCTATGGCATGTCTGGATGAGGCTGGTGTAAATGTCCTTCCCTTGGCCACTCGATCTCCAGACCTGTCGCCTATCGAATGTGGTTTTCGTTCTGGGTTCTATGACCGCGGAGCGTTACGTCCAGAAGATTTTACAGCCAATAACCATTCCTTATGTCCAAGCTCAAGAAGGAGCACTTCTTCAACAGGCCACACATAGCATGGAGATCTATGGCATGTCTGGATGAGGCTGGTGTAAATGTCCTTCCCTTGGCCACTCGTTCTCCAGACCTGTCGCCCATCGAACGTGTTTGGGATGTGATAGGCAGATTATCCAATTTAGCCCATCCTCCTCAGACACTGGCTCAGCTTAGGCGTGAAATACAGACTGCTTGGGATAGTGTGCCTCAAGAGGATATTGATCATTTGATTAGATCTATGCCACGTCATAGATCTGATCATGCAACGTCACGTGGCGGATTGTATACAATCTCGTGGAGGAGCCATCCATTATTAAGATTTTACCAATAAATGTTATGCAATTTCGTTGAAATTTTCATCATTCGTACTTTCAGTTACTTACAACTAATTTTACGAAGTTTCGTCTCAAACATTAAATCCCTTCTTGGTGTTTCATTTTTTTTGTCATTTTAGTATATTATTCAAATCGTCACACAAAATGTACAAAATTCGAATGAAAATGTAACATTAAACGCAGTAACTATGGCAACGGCGGAAGTTCAATTCAAAATTATGCAGAGGGAGCCACACTAACGAGAGTTTTCATAGAACAGACTTTTTTGAAACGCGATCGGCCGGTTAAAGCTGGTGCTTCATTAATCTAGAAGATCGTGATTGCCCCCCCATCTTCCTAGATTAATAAAGGCACAGGCAGTGATAAGAATGCAATATGTTAATCAAATAAAAAATATATTTACGCCCGATTTCTTCATCGCCTTATCTCGAGGTTAAATTTATCTGTCAGTTAAAATGTGACACACAGTATGTGTATGGCCAACTGTACGTCACATTCTAACTGTTAGATAAATTAACCTTAGGTTAAACATGGTGAAGGAATCGGCCATTAATGGCAGTTTAGGTCGCGACATCTTGTGGTCGATTTTTGACCTAAAATATTTAACATGGCAACTATTGCAAGATGGAAATTCAATACAAAATTATACACACTAGAGAGAATTTTCACAGAACTAGTTTCATAAAACGTAGTTAATCCTTCGATCAAGATATTCTGAGTGCACACTCAGTGCACAATTTACTCCCAGTGAAAAACACAAGTTTCAAGCAAGGCTGGTTCACAACTAACAATTCACGGCCAACTGTGAGGAGGAATTTTAAAAAAGGCACATTATAACTAAGAGGTGTGATGCAAAGATTAAAAATAGAATTAACAGCATATTATAACCGTACGACACATCATCATGTCCCAGTCCTGGCCTCACTTTAAACTTATTTCTCTGTTACTTAAAAGTGACATCTGGCAGTAAAGGAGCCAATTAAGTTTCGGAATTCGCAAATGATTTGTGACAAACTTTCAGTCTTCGAATTTTGCATCCAAAGTGACATCTATTAAGTATTTAACAAACTATTTTTAGAGCATCCATATGTTCCTATCTCGTTGGCTATCTGTGCACTGCTTTATTTACATATAATTTTTTAAATGTAAAAAAGGATGAGTATTATTTCGAAAACAAGAAAGCAAATGCGGATAAATACTGTAAAATTGATTTCTTGAAGCTTCGAAAACTTGAAGTATAAAGAATTCTTACTCATTGGCGATATCCGCAAGCAACAGCGGCATCTTACGATTTCTCTTGTAACTATCAACTTTCGACTTGCGTGAATGATGCCCGAGGGACTGGCAAACGTTAGAAGCCTTGCTGGAGCTGACCGCTGCAATTTCTTCCACGATTTCTTCCTTAAACTAACAAAGAGAATTAAACTCAACCTTGGTATTTGACGATTTTCCAATTCTTCCTAACCTTTTTCATGTATTTAATAAACCATTCCGGGGGCTCATGTATGCAACATGAAGTCGACTGCTTATTGTCGACTTGCACTTGAACGTCAGCCGACTGTCTCGGCTTTTTCAAGCCGAGCAACATCGGCTTGGATTTCTTGTCGACGATGCGATCCAACTTTAATGTTATAATCTCACTCATGCGAGCTCTCTGTCGGAACAGATACAAAGCGACCTGGAAGTCCAGCTGAGACTCAATTGTGACTTCCCTGTCATCGGCGTTGGTATACGAGACTTTGACGTCGTCTCCTGTCGTCCCTGAATTCTTGAGCTGCGCCAAAGCCCTAACGTAAAAGAGACGAAAACCGCGAGGACTTCATACGTACCAAGTACGACTTGAAGGTGTCCCAGTTGAGTGTGGTCGCTGGTATGTCATACATACCGACCATATTTGATTTTTCATCGCCGATGATCGGTCTGTTCTTCCACTGCAGGTTGTACACTATCTCCAGGTCTTTCTTTTTCGTCGCCATGACTTGTCTCGCCTGGGCGTGACCGATAGAACACTGTTAGTTTAAAGGGTGATGTAACGACGAAATTAAATCGCGATGACCCTAAACATTAAAGCATATTTGTTTACGTCGAATCAGATACACAAAACACAAAGGTAAAATGTCAACCACTGGTAAAGGTTAACGCGCATGCGTGAGTTTAATACGCAGTATATCACACGAACTAATAATACAAAATATCTTTCCAAAGTGAAGCAAAAAAAAAGAAGTAAATTAAGTTATTTTTACGTACTATTAAGACGAAACAGAGATTTTTGAAACTTTAATTTAAACGTGGACGCATTAAATTTGAAGCACGACTGTCTGGTTTTTTCAGTAACTAAACGTTGGTTACATTGAAACCATAGAGCATAAAATCTATAGATGTGCAAATTTAAAGCGTATGTATAAGCAAGGTTCGGAAGTAATGATTAAAGCAAGATACTAGGTTAAAAGCTACACGTAGTTTTTATTATTTACTACGTCTGTATTAACTTGAATAAACATTCAAATTACATCAATTTCTATGTCATTTATATTGTTATTTCTTTGTCGGATCTATTCTAAAATTGAATTAAATCAAGTTTAAACTTTAATTAAACTGTTTAACCCTGGTTTGCATCGAACAAATGAACTCAGTTGAAATTTACGCCTCACATATGTTGAGTTCGGAAATTCACACGGTGCAAGCTCCGAGCGAAAAGTAGAGTGAGAGCGCAGCTGTTTTGATATACGTAAAAGTGAGACAAAAGTGCTCGAGGAGTGAATAGAGTAAGCGCGGAGGACTTAACGAACCCAGCAATAGAATATGACTTCTTCAACAACGTGTAGCCTGAAATGTCACATTAGGTCTGTTCCAACATCACTTTCTGATGGTTTTGAAACCTTCAAAAGCATGCACTCATTAAAGTTTTGATTTTGACGGTTTCCAAACGGTCAGAAAGTGATGTTGGAACAGACCTATTATAAACAACACTTAAATTTAAGCTCAGCTTAAAAATGCTTGGTGCCTATGGCCATAAGACCCAATTTTATAAATGTAAGATAAATTTACTCTATTGTTTAATGCCTTAGTAACATTTGTTTTTAGAATTGTTACAAAGGCATTAAAATTAAAAGTCCCGAAATAAAATTTAATTTAGGGTATGTACCGAGTATATAGTAAGTCTCCAATTGTAACCGCAAATTTACCGAAAACTTTGACAGCGGTTTAGTCTGGTGAGCTGAAAATAGTGGTATGTTACGGAACGCGTTGGTTTACGAACGAAACGATCATAACCTATTATCAAAAAATATAACAAATAAATTTGTAAAAACTGACAACGGACAACGTTTAATGACGTTTCAAATATTTGCGCTTCGCTATTCATTTGACCGCTTCTTCAGGATAAATTAAAAAAATCATTTTTATTTCTAAATAAACTAGATTCTTGCCTAATAAAAAAAATGCATAATAAATTCGTAATTCCAACAGCTAACTTTACGGTAACCTCAAAATAACGTTGTTATTGACGTTAATTCAAATATGTATCACAACAACCGGCTTCGTAGAATGGTTGTTTTGGTTACTAAAAATTCACCGCCTTTCCCGTAAATGTGTTCCGTAAATAGACTATCTTTCAGGTGATGGCTACTTAAGCTAGGTGTTCACTTGTCCGCATCGTGCGCATCGCACGCAGCGAACGGATCATAAAAACTTATTATTTTCATTATTTTAAATGTATCTGCGTTCACTCTTTCGCATCGGACGGATCGCCTCTCGGCATTCTCGAGAGAGCAACTGCCATCCGTCCAATAAAATCCGATTGTGCGATGCGTACGATGCGGACAAGTGAACGCCTAGCCTTACGGAACGTGTAACCGTAACCATGGTCAAAATTTTGGACTTACGGAACATACCCTTAATAAATTACCAGACATGTAACTTTATACGCGAAGAATAATAAACATGTACCTATTACTTCCTCGATTTTTCTATACCGAGCCTGTTTCTTAATTCAGAAAAAAAGAACCGACCAGTTAAAAAAAAAGCAAATCAAGTTCACAGTGAGACATTTTAAGTGTATGCTTCTTAAATTCCGCAAGTGTACAGTAGCGGACAATAAAATCCGAGCACAATGTAAACCTTATTTTAATATTTTTGACGTTTAGTACATATACAAAATGTTACTAGTAAGTCTGACGTTTAATACAAATTTTACTGTTACTAGTTCGTAGTTATTTTGTATTTTCAAAAATGCCTCATTTAAGTTCCGCTCAAAAAGTAAGAGTATTGACATTGCTAGATGAAGTTTGGACAGAAAGAAGAGTTGTTGCGGAATTTTAATTTATTAAATTTGACATTTAAAATCTCTTTTTTGCGTTTTGGCAGAAACATAACCTCAGTAAAAGCCTGATTTACCAAATGTGTGTAAACGCGCATGACATGTCAAATTGTCGAACGGATTTTATTGTCCGCACATTTTTTTAAATATTTTGCACCTTACCTAGGGGTTTAAGAAGCAGGGAAGTAATTTCAATACAAAAGTTGTAGGATTCTGTATATTATCTTTTAGAACTATCACATAAAATAAAAACGCATCGCATAGTAGAGAAATAAAAACAAATGTTAGGTTATTGCTTGGACAAATTAAAACTGTAGATTAAGGGTGGGTTTACAGAAAGGAAATCAAATATTTAATTACGATTAACAATTTGATTAAGCTTAAAATTCGTGTTGCCATAGAAATCAAATTGTTAAACTAAGGCAACGCTAATTTTAATCTCAATCAAATAGTTAATCGTAATTAAATATTTGATTTCCTTTCTGTAAACCCACCCTAAGAGTGTCAAATGGGATCAGAAAATACCTAGACATGATGGATTTTCGGGACATTTTGAAAAAATGCAAAAAGCGCGAACTATTGAGGACCGCTGATAGTACTTACGTAGCGAGCGCCTATTAAACC
Source organism: Dorcus hopei (assembly GCA_033060865.1). Taxonomy (NCBI): domain Eukaryota; kingdom Metazoa; phylum Arthropoda; class Insecta; order Coleoptera; family Lucanidae; genus Dorcus; species Dorcus hopei. Next base: position 69,232,214 of record CM065425.1, on the reverse strand, counting down.
AGATGTCTCTTGCAGTGTCTCTTACCCGTTGCACAATTGCAATAATTGTTAGACGATTCGACGCTGGGGATACTGCCACCGATATCTACGCACACTGCAGCACGTGCATTGTACCTACATTCTCCGTACGTTAGAATAATGTCAACAATTTCGTTATTTGTGTAAGCTGACCCTGACAGGCACTGACCCGCACATTTCAAAGTCTGTTGAGACACTCAACGTGCGTTATTTGCTTGTCGTAAAACAATAAACCATCTGGGAATTTATGGGAAGGGATCGCCCGCCCGGATAGCATTCGGCGCGTGGGTGTAACAGTAGATAGGAAAATCAGTGGTTTCCAAACAATTTTTATCGACTTTTGCTTGAATTTTTTCCTGGAAAACGAAAGCCGCAGCACTCTGGAATGTATTGCACTTGCGACAATTATATTTGTTATCTCTGTTTCTCAATCCTCTCACGAGAGGAATGGAATTGCGTTACCTGTACGGAATGTTGATTTAGTACCATATTACATCGCGGGCATGAGATTAAAATCATAGAGAATTTGACAGATATATTAGCTGCTTTCTTTCGTTGAAAAGTGTAAATCGTGATTCGAATAATTCTTTGATTGTCCGCTCTAAATCTGGATTATTGCAACAGAACACACCAGATCCGAATACATTAATGAATCCAAATGAATCGTGAAAATAGGAAGATTGAAACGGGAAAGGGGATTACTGATCACGATTGAAATTTCACGAAGGGTAGGGTTTGATCAATTTGCAAGAGAACATCTATCTTTGAATCTAAACACGTACCGTTGCGTTTGGATCAAACGAAAGAAAGCAGCTATTGGTTTCAAACCTTATTACTTACAGTCTTACAGATTATTTTTTTACTATATGCCGATCGTATAAGTCTGAGTTAAGAAAATATACGACGAAATGACGTGACTTGACAAAAGTCAAATGGTTGTTTCACGAAAGCTAGGAGGAGAGAGCTACATAAAAATTCTTTGACTTATCGATCGATCGGTCGGTATATAGAGGAAGGAAAAATGAACTGTAGGTTAAGTACGACTCAAATCTAGGGATCCTATGCATTGCACATTCTCCATTTCTTTCCTTACTTCATGAGCATTTTCAATTTGTGCAGGCCTCATTTTCAGTGACCTTGAAATCCATGGCGTATGCACAATATACACCTAAAGAGTTTCCACCTCATTTATTGAAATAAATTCAGATCTTGTATTAACAAGAGAACAACAAGGTTTTAATAATCAACTGGACAACGTAATCGATCTATTTGCATCACGTTTGGAAATCAAAGGACTAGAAACCTAGCACAGAATTCACAGGGCTTCCTTCAATGAGGGACCCATTAGAATGGGTACTGTTATAGGGCAACTGGTTTGTTACGATCCCATTTTAAGAGGTCCTTCATTGAAGGAAGCCTCAATGAATACCGGCAAAAGGCATGGTAGCGCCAGTGTCCTATCTGAGTGTATTTAATCTATGTTCTCATATTCAAATTAATTATATTTATTAACTATTTAATTAATTAATGATTTCTTAACCAAAATTAGAAATTAGCGTTTTAGATAACATAAAATAACTGATTGCATTTCGATAGTGTCTTTAAATCTTATTTTGACATAATCAGACATACAGATGCCGATCATATATATAAACTATAACTTAAGGAAATATACGACGAAATTACGTGACTTGACAAAAGCCACAAAAGTGGAAAGTTAGACGAAGATAGTTACACAAAAATTCTTTGACTTATCCATCGATCGATCGACGTATAGAGAAAAAATGAACTGTATCTTAAATACCTGCGACCTCGATAAGCACGCATGAATCATTCTTCTTCTCTCTGTATATTTAAACAACGAGTCACAATCGAATATCAAAAATATTTTGTTGAAAGTGAAGTCATATTTTGCAGTGTGAGGATCGGGCCTAATACGAGATAGGCCCAATTCTCACTCAACAATGCGTCGCCATATAGGTACATATGGAGAATATGACCAAGTCTATTAGAGGTAAGGCTGTTTACTTGATCTTCAACATACATGTAACTGTGTTTTCTTTTTTTTTTTTTCATTTCTTACAGTCGCACTCAGACTATTATGACTGAATAAATGAATACATACGAATGTTGCAAACTCAGGCGAGGAAGAAAGTGAAATGATAATTTCAATGCTAACGGATCAAGTGACGTGATTGTTTTTATAGAAACTGATGGCCCGGGTTTAACGCCAATCGCACGGGAAAGTGTCGAGGTGACCCCCAACTAATTGCTTTCGTCTCATTCGCCGAAACTATTCAGTATACACCGGGTGTTTATTTTTTTTAATTTCATTTTAATCGTAAATAAATTTGCTACATACAAATGAAACGATTACTCTGTTAATAGTTGATTTTTTTGAAAAATAAAGTATTTTATGCAGCCTACTAAGCCTACTTTTGTAAATTAAACATTTTGTATGACAATCATGACGTACAAAATACAAAATAAAATTTTCGATCTCATATTTTTACACTCCAATTGCTGGGCACTGTATTTGATAATAATTTGTGCATGCGCTTTGCATCTACTTACAGGGTGTATTGTTGTTGACAGCACGCTTTCTCAGATTTTATTTTTTGTCCCCGTGTGGTACGGGGGAAATTTAATCGAGTAAAAAATTTCAACTGTTATTAACATGAGTCATCCCGCCCTTACGTAGGTCTGTTTCTGGGCGCTTCGGAGAGCGTCGCGGCGTACTTGTTGCGCATGCGGGTGTGTCGGATAAACGCTCGTCGTCTAGACGCCTGAAACGCTTCTCTTAAACCAGGCCACTCCACGCTCCGACGACCACCGATATACCCTGATAACGATCCGGTTTCAATTAGTGACAAGTGCTCGGAGTAGTGTTCACCGCTTTAATTCGCTCCGCCCGCTGAAATGAGGGGCCTGTCCTGAACTGTCCTCTTCAATTCTCGTAGGTACGTCAAAAGATCTCTTTCTCGACTTGCATTTGTGTATAGTGATGCATGTCTCTCTTTGTCATATACAAAAGAATCGTTATCTTGATCAATAGCGTCTCTATTCAAAATAAGACGAGAAAAGTGTTATTCAGTTGTTACTATTAAATTTTTGAAAAAAATTGTAAGTGATTAAAATCAGCTCGGACGTTACATTCACAAAAGATATTTTGTTCTTTGTAATTTTCTTGTGCAGGGTGTTTCAGAATTAAGATACCTACATAGGCACTCAAGAAAGAAGTTCTTTTATGATTTTTTTCTTTGAGAACTTCAATGACTTACACTGAGGCACCTTAAATTTTATAAAAATATACTTATGCCCGTATGCACAGACAAATCTTTAGAGGTAAGCCAAAGTACTTTGAAAAATGTAACTATATGCTTTAAGTATCACTTTTTCTTTAAGTCCAGTTTGAGATCTGTCTGTGCATATGGGCCTTAGTCTTTTTATACTTGAAGGGTCCAACGCCAGAAGAGCCTAAGTCACAAAAAGATCATTTTAAAATGTTTAAAGCAGGCACATCTGTTTGGAATATTGTTGATCACAGTGAATGATCAACAATGATTGTAGGTTTCCATCTGAAATGTTTCCAAAGTGTTATCAATCGTTCACTCCGAAAGAAGCTATTTACTTTTTAAAAATAATTGCTACACAACGCCGCCGTCCCCGTGCGGACAATAAAAAATATTCAATTAATTATTCTTCAAAAATTATTATTTAGAATTTTTGAGAATACTTGAACAAAGTAGGTTGTTAGAATGAGCGCTATCTATGTGAATACTTATGATTAAGATCAAAATTACAAAGTTGATAAAATTGCAAATTGCACAAAAATTTCAATGGCGACATCTGGGCACATTTTTAGATTTTAAAGTAGAATTTGTGTTTCCCCATAGTTTATCTTACGCTAAATTAAGTTAACAAAGAATTTGCTGTTGTTGATATCAAGATTACAAGGAGCTTGTACAAAAACTTTAATGGCGACATCTAGGCCCGTTTTTAAGAAGTGCGTTTTTGAAGCGCCAAATTCAAATCTCAAGCGATTTTAAAGTAAAATTTATTTTGCTTCATGGCTTCTCTTATCTCTTATATCAAACTAAATATAATTTCAAATTGGACGTTTCATGCATAAGAAACAACTAGATTTAGTAGGTAGGTATGTTATCGAATTTTTTGATTAAAAAAAACGAGTTCTCTAACAACTAATTTTGAACGAAGAATTTGTTACTAATTCATCAAGATAACAAGAACGTTAAAAAATAACAATATTACATAAGCGCGGGTTGCACAAAAAACTTTAGTGGTGACATCTAGGCACGTTTTTTAAGCGCCAAATTCAAAACTTGAGCGGTGTACAATTTCAAAATTAATTTCTTTCTCTTTAACAATAAAATTCTGCCTGATTTCACACCAATGCATAATTTCTTACAGTATCTTTAAAAGTCTGTTTCAATTATGCAATATAAGAACTCAATCAAAAATAAATCGTAAAACTTTCAAATAACTAAACTGAAGTTCATTTTTTTATTATGTAGGTACCGATCGTATAGATCTGAGTTAAGGAAATATACGACGAAGTGACATGACAAAAGTCGCAAGGCTGTTTACGAAAGTTAGAAGGAGATAGCTTATATAAAAGTTCTTTGACTTATCGATCGATCGACATATAATAAAAAAATTAACTGTATTTAATTTAATTCGTAAAAATTCACATAGATGGCGCCTTTTATTCCACTTCACTTCACTAAAGTCCCTAGATAGATAAAGTACCGCAATTACCGCCATTTTGAGTCAAAATAAGCGCGCCAAATGTTTGACCCAAAATGGCGGTAATTGCGGTACTTTATCTATCTAGGGACTTTATAACAGGCGTCTAAATAAAAACCTAGTCAAGTAGGTTGTGATCGAGAATTTATCCATTGCATTTACATAACAGAATTACTAAATGTAGCCTTCTTGACCCGGTTTTTATTTAGACACTTGTTACTTCACTGTGTGATTGGAAAATTCGATAATTCGTTTTCGGTTTTAAATTTTGAAAAGCATAAAAAATTGTTAATTTGATTTTTGTATACCTAAACGCTCTTATAAATTTTGCCACTTGTTGTTTAACATTGAAAGCGTTGGTTAAAATTCTGCAACGATTAAAGCAATGTCGAAATTCTGACTTCTCTCAGTTAAAATGAAAAGGTTGCTACGTTCGAATATTATACGTCGGATGTATCTGGAGCGTATGATCTCATCTTTCTCACTCACGATCTTTAATCGATTTTGTAACTCGCTCATCCGCTTAAAAAATCTTGTGTTTATATTATTTCCATGACAACAGGCGATCTTTTCACACCGTACTTAAATGTGGGATGTGAAAGATTGCCTGTTGTCATGGAAATACTATAAACACAAAATTTTTTAAACGGATGAGCGAGATACCAAATAGGTTAAAAATCGTGATTGAGAAAGACGAGATCATCCGCTCCAGATGCATCGGACGTATAATTTTCGAACGCAACTGCTATAGAATAGAATATTAGTTCATGAAGATTCAGGTGGATGGCGCTCCTCAAATTATCTTTTTTGCAATGGAAAATTTCCCATATTTTATGTTGAATTAAAATATGTATATAGACCGCCTAGAAAGTATCCGTAATTTTGAAATTTCTATCAATATATTGGTTATTATTATATTTACGTTATTTTTAGGAGCGCAGTATTTTGTCATCTTCATTTAACCTCAAAGAATCTAAAACGAAATGAAGTGACCACAGAGTGTTGCTGTAAATCAAACAAACAGAAATTAGGCTTTTGGGCTCGTTTGCGTGCACAAAGTGGATAACGGGAAAACAGCTATTTTCAAAGAAAGGGGGGTTCACAATTAAAGAAAAAGGATTTAAAAAATTGTTTCTAACAAAAAATGTAAGAGAAAATAAAACAACAGCATAAATATTACAGGCATGAAACACCAAATCTACAAGAGGATGCAGTTGATTTGATTTCAGGTTCCCTGAACGTTTAATATAACTTACATAAACAAATAATTAGAATTGTTTTCGTCTGTAGTAATTGTATGTTTCGTTCATAAATTCAAAAACTGGAAGTTGCAGTGTTATTTTCTTTTTTCCGGATACTTTCTAAACGGACTATACATGAAGCTCTAAAAGAACTTAATTTTAATTTAAATTGTTCAAGAAATTGTATAAGAAATATTGTAGTGTAACAGTAAAAATATGAATTAAATTAATAAGCCGCAAATAAGCAAAAAATAGCAACTAAAAAAAAAGCATCTGAAGGGCTTTTGACTTGCCACAAACTTATAAATAAATACGCAGAAAACCACTTCGTCCTCCGATTTTTTCGCCTTCAGTTCTTTTCATGCTCCATCGGGGTCAACGCGGGCAACCCTCGCAAGGGCAACAAATATTGTCCGGCAATAATCCGCCGTCAGGCTTGTGAAATAGGGTCTTAATATCGGCAACAATATAACGACGTATAAAATCCTCAATTAAAAGCCGGTGGTACATAAACGGAGGGGGCCAATATAATTAATAAAAGTCGCTCTTAACTTGGGGAGGTTTATTCACCACGCAACGGGACGTTTTAGCTAAAATCACAACACGAAATATTAATCGTAAACTTCAAAATGTGCTTCAATAGTTAATAATAAGAGTTGCATGTTATTTTTGCTCGTGAAATTGTATATGAAAAAGAAAAAAAATCGAGTTATACATATATATTTAACTTGATTAAAATCTGTTTTTCTTTTTCATATACGTATGTTAACGACAACTTAAAAAATTCAAAAGTTCGCGCCAGCGCCACTAGTTCGCGGCAAGTACGACATCTACTTATGAACATGGTGTGGAAAATGGACGCAAGCGCATGGAAGTGAAAGTATGTATTAACGGCGTTCTGACGTACAATCTTTTTATTTGTATTTGTTGACTGATTTGTGTTACTTATCAATAAAAGAGTATCTAACACATAGTTAGAGTCATGTTATAGTTAACCCAAATTTAAAATTAAAAAATTTAGTTCGTAAAAATTTTCACAGATGGCGCCACTTATGCAACTTTTCCTGCCCTATCTGCTGCCACATGAATCAAAAATTCCGGTCACTTATCGGTCGTGAATTTGAAAAACTTAATTTTTTATTACAAATTTTTTTTTAAGATTCTGCCGCTTGCTAATGTTGAATTTGTTGTCAAATTTCTGCGTCGACGCCGAAACTTCGGCTCTATTCGATAAAAAACTAAAAGCGATTGAAAATAATTGGCGAAATGTGTTTTTTGTATTTAACAATTTTTCAAATTGGTTCATAAAGTTTCTCGTAGATGACGCTCCTCAAACCGTCGTTTTATTCTTCTACTCCGTGTACTCAGCGCTTCTTTTTATGGCGAGGGTGTGACGAGGGGGTAAAATCTACCCCCACCCTGATTTTCTAATTGTGAGTATGCTGCTGTTGAGAATGTTCAATTTTTTATTGCTCGGCCTTGTGTAAAAATTAAATTATTATTAATGATATTTTTATATCACAAATTCTTTGAATATGCGTACTAACACTTAACGTTTCGCCATCGTTCGACAGCTTTGTCACGGGTGCGTTCGAGAACTTTGCTTGAGAGTAAATTTTACAAATGAGAGTGGAAGTAATAAAGTAAGACAAAGTTACTTTTACTTTTCGAACGTCTGTTGTTTGCGTATGTCACATGTCAGCAGTTTCAGTTATAACCAAAATCTATAATAACAAACTATAAGCGACTGGAGAAAACGTTTTTTTGTGTTGTACTTTTATTTTGTAAGTATGCTACCTAACTGTAATCATTTAATCCCACTAATGAAAAATGCGATTTATTTTCAACATAAAGTAGGTTATGAAATAGGTATCTGATTAAATGAGAGTACTCAGAACTTACCTATTTTGTTCATAATTAATAAATTTCCAGTAATATCATCTCTAAAAAGAAAGCCTTTTTATTAAAGAGAAAATAAAAGAAAACAATCTTATCTCCATTTTTATCGCGAATTAAAATATAACTTTCAAGAGCAATACATTTGCCGTAAATCTCCTTACTTACTAGCAACAAGTATGCAAAAAAAATAACAATAAGCCAGCACGCATCTAGTACGCATGTCAAGTGATTTTCACCGCAGTTTGGAGTGCGACAATTTTTGTTACCTTCAAAACGAAACTTTTGAAGTTCTCGAACGCTTTACTGCTCTATGTACTTTTAGTGCGTCAAACAATAACCTCGAACGACTATTTCTGTAAAAGTTACAGAAAGGTGTTATTCTCGAACGCACCCCAGATATAGATAGTAAATAGGCAATAGCTGTTGCGGAATGAAGGGTTGAAAATATTTCGGAAATATTTCAGATGCAAACTTTCAATCATTGTTGATCGCAGTGTACCCAGAAGAACGATTTAAAATTTAATAGGCTTTATTCCAACGAGTTAAGAATACCAGGAGAGAGTCACACTAACAGTAGTTTCTTGTCCAAACTGGTCACTTAATATGGTCGTTGTATGTCATAGGCGGCAGGCGCACACAAACGTTTTACAAAATTCTGGAACATCCACAAACCAACAGTTCATCATTGTTTATAACACATTTACTACATTAAATTTAACTAAATAACGAGAAATGTCAACGGTATTCTATGCACTGAAGTTTTATGACTAAAAGTACTTGAAAGGAACTTACTTACATTACGCTTTTTGCGCCACTGAACATCGAAAAATTCCAAAACTAATCTAAAAGTCATTCACTTTCTAATTGAAGTTTATAATAATATATCAATAGTTGTCTTTTATTTGCAGCTTTGGTCAGTTCACTTTAACTCAAACTGATCTAACTGATCCGTCTTAGTTACAAGTAAAACATTACGAAGCCATTAGTCGTCATTATTATATTTTCATTGAAACGAATAAGTCGCTTTTAACAAGTACATATTTCACAAAAAGAATTAAGTACGTGTATAATGACAGTTTTATTAAGTATTTGCACGTGGGATTGTCTAACGTTGACTGCAATATCGTATCCCCTCCTGAACTAAACCAACTGATCTTTACATCCGGTAGGTGCAGCATTGGTAAGGGGGGAAGTGATCTGGGTCACTTTGGACTAGATCACTTCGACAAATAAAATAGACAAACCTAGTGAAAATGTGATCCTGGGTAAACGTGAACTGATCTCCGTTGCAAATAGAAGACAACTAATATCGTTTGCGTATAGTACTAATCACAATCACTAAATGAACACATAGATTCGTACAACACTCAGATACAAACATAGAATCCGGCGATCATTTTTCAACTGCGGATATCAACAAACAGCCATATTGCAGAAACTGACCTACCGCAAAGTGGTAACTTCCGTCAAATGTAATTGCATTCTCCCTCCTCGTATTCTTTCCTCGTTGCTTTATTCCCTATTCAATTTTGTTTTAAATCAAGTTAATTCATAAAGAATAATATAGATGGCGCTATTCATTGTTTCTTTTTTTTTGTAGAATATTCGTGTACCATTACCTAAATTAAGAAATAGCCAATGCATAAAATGCCTTTCATCTAAAAAGCTGCAAAGGCTTTTACTTCACCACTTACTAAATTTGAAAAAAGAAAAAATGGAAAACAAAGTCTACAGAAACATTGATATGCTCTTGGAAATTCCGTTGTTTGTTAATTAATGTTGAAATTGTTCATAGGTATAATTTCAACATTAATTGCGAATTCATTATAAATTTCTCTCACTTTTTAAATTTCCTTCTGAGTTTAACTTGAAGGCTCCCGAGACCGTTGTCCACCTTCTCTATGGCTTCCGGTAAAGCCGCAATCGCTTAGGTGCTATTTTTTTTTAGCCTACGTTTCGTCCTTTATTACAAAAAGAAGTTCTCAGAACTGCTGCTTGCTGTTGCTTTTGTTGCAATCGACTTGTAATAAAGAACGAAACGTTGGCAGAAGAAGAGTGAAGTGTTTACACCGGAAACCATCATAGAAAGGAATTTTGAATTATGTTTAATTTATCGTGATTTAGCGAAATTACCGCTTAGTCGCGCCATCATCACATGGCTGAGTTTTGACCTTAAATTGTGCAGAGAATAGCAAAATCGCAACGTTGCTGCTGCCTCGTAAGCTATCACACACAAGATGGCCAATGCGTACAATTAGCGTGTCATCGCAAACTTTCAAAATTTTGGCTGCAAATCGAGCTACTCTTCTGCTGATGAGGGCTCAATTAGAGCTGAAATAGCTGTACAGAGGATACTCGGGGGCCCCATTGTAATCCAATCGACTTGCAGCACAGATAATAGAATAGATCTCTACAAACTCCAGATAGCTAACGAGATAGGAACGAATGGGCGCTCTGAAAATAGTTTGCTAAATACTCAATAGATGTCACTTGTATGTACAAATTCTAAAATTGAACTTAATTGGGTCATTTACCGCCAGATGTCTCTTTTAAGTAACAGAGAAATAAGTTTAAAGTGGGGCCAGGACACGATAATGTGACGTACGGTTATAATAAGCTGTTACTTCTCGTTTTAAACTTTGCATCACACCCCTTAGTTATAGAATTTGTTTTAAATGTTACTTATATTTACAGTTTCGGTTTACCACTCTGCTATTGTAACAGTAGCGCCACCACATATTTGGTGAGCTGTCTCTAAACTAACAACGAGTTTATCTCCAAATTGGGGCGTAAAATTTAAAACATTTGATGAGCCATCTGTCTAGTTTTATTATCTATGCTTGCAGCCAATTTATCTTTATCTTTAGTCTTTCTGATCTTTCTTCTTCTCTTGATTTTGGATTGTTAGAGGCTACTGGATTTTTAGACAATTTCTTCTTTTTATTTTCTCTTGTCCTCTCTATTACGTCTTATATTTTTTTCTGTTTTTGCATTTTTCTAACTTTGAAAATTTACGTTTATCGCATCAAAGCATTAAAACTTTCTCGAGCGTTTCAACAAGTAATATTTCATCCAAATTAATTTACAACTTGCTTACAAGCGTGTACCAGATTATCGGCACGAATTCTTCACGGTCCTTCCGCAATTACAAGATCAAGATTCCATTCTTCGTGCTGCCTTTAATTAGGACAAACAATTCCGCCTGCATATAGGGGTTGCATATAAAACATGCAATGCTTTCGCATGTAACGGGAACATTCGTGATGCCCTTCCCGATAACAGGAGGGCGGATGCGGTGATTTGCATTTACCACCGTTAGTTATTGTTGTTGTTGTTGCCAGCCGTTCTATAATTAGAAGGATGAAGTTTCAAGTCGACCTTTAATTTCTTCTAGAATTGCACGATCGCGATCGGTTTTATGGGGTCGCACCAAATTCAGGTCAGATGTTATTATATTTAGAATTTTATTACTGTCGAGCGTAAGACGATACCCTCAAGCAAATCTCATTTCCTGCGGCGCCTACGACGGACCTCTTCTGTAATTAGTTTCTGGGTAGGTGATTCCCCCGCCGGCAGCCGCTTCAATTAAACCCAATTAGATGCAGTTTTAATATCAAACTTATCTCGGATGGTAACTGTCGTAAGGTAAGGTCGAAATTAATTACTTTCGCGAAGTAATTTTGCAAAAAGTTTGCCAAAACGTCAGAACTAAATTCCTGGGACAAGTGAATAGGCCACCAACAAAGCAAACTACGCGCGCGCCAATTTTGAAAATCAAAGGCTCAGATTATAAAAGCAGAAGTGAGCCGAAGTTTATTCTGTAACGCGTTATTACGATTAGCGAACTGTATTACTTTATCAGATCACTAAACTGGTACTCATCTATTTAAGGGGTAACTCTTTCTTTACGTTTCTAAAACTGCAGGCGTATTTTCGAATGCACTTCTGCGATTGCTTTGCTGCACCTCTCAAATCAATGATTAAAGAGGTGGCCGCTTACCGCGAGCCTCCTTCAACAGGTTGCCATGGTTTCCTGACCTAGTGAACAGAACATTTGCCATCGGTTCCAACAATGCGAGACGCGCGAAATCCGAACATACCCCTGTCAAGAGCTCAGAATATTTCCGGTGCGTGCTTCACCCGAAATTATCCTTTGCATGTGTGTGTGTGGGCGACACGCACGCGAGTCACGTGATCATCACCCCAAAATTGTTTATTCTAATTTTAGATGCTACGAATTGTCACGCAAACCGTTCTCCGTTGTCATTTCTTCTTATTAATTTTTTTTGTTTATATTTCCGGTTTTGCTTCCTCTCTTTTATGGGTTGCCTTCATGTACAGTTACTTCATAAATAAAGGAAATAAACAGAAGACCAAGTTACTGTGAATGTTATAACGTAAGCTTGCCTGCCAATAGGGAGTTTATATTTCCTGTTTTACTTTCTCTCTTTTATGGATTGTCTTCATATACATACAGTTACTTCATAAATAAAGGAAATAAACAGAAGACCAAGTTACTGTCAATGTTATAACGTAAGCTTGCCTGCCAATAGGGAGTTTATATTTCCTGTTTTACTTTCTCTCTTTTATGGATTGTCTTCATATACATACAGTTACTTCATAAATAAAGGAAATAAACAGAAGACCAAGTTACTGTCAATGTTATAACGTAAGCTTGCCTGCCAATAGGGAGTTCTTGCACAACAATAGCGTTGCCACTTTATACTTTATTTGGTACTTTGCGTAATAACGAAACACTATTTGCATAGCATCTAACGCTAAGTTGATCATGATGGCGAGCGTTTAAGGGTGGCAGTATCCATGGTAACTGGTAGCACACAATTCCAGTTGACTATACAAATTGGTAAGTATCTCTAAAAATTCCTGCAACGTGCCTTCGTCCATTGAAAATTAACAATCATTCCATCTGGGCACAAAACTGATATTTTTTTGCAATGATGTCTTTTTGTCCCGGAATTTAATGCAGCGTTGAGTGTGTAAGGTTTAAAAGTGCAAAAAGTAATTTGGGTGTTCATACCCATATTTTATAAATATCGTTTAAGGTTACACGGTATGAAGTCCCCAAAAACTCCCTATTCTGTACGTTAGGGAGTTTTCGCAACTTGTACGTTATGAATAATGTTTACGCTAAATGCGAAACTATTAATGCGCAAGCTCACGAATAAGTGAGCAAACGTCATCCGTAACGTACAAGTTGCAAAAATTTCCTATAACGTTAGTGCCGAACGTAATTTGTGGATAGATTGCGTTCGCCTTTTACGTCACGTTATTAGTTTTCGTGTATTGTTCGCATGTCGTCTCATTAGGAACATATTGCAGTGTCACACTATATAAAGCAATATTTACGAGGACATTATTTTAATAACTACAAGTCAGTTTTTATGACGTTAACGTAGTATCATCGTTAATGGCGAGTTATCGCAACCATCACGTTAACTTACGGTAAAATTACGTGACCCGTAAGTTAACGTGATGGTTGCGATAACTCGCTAATAACTACAAGTCAGTTTTTATAAAGGTTAACGTAGTATCATCGTTAATGTTTACATTAACGTTAAAATCATGTGGTGTACGTTATAATACGTAAATATTACGTTATACGTTAATAGGAAGTCCTTAGAGAGTTATTAAGGAGTTCTTGCAATACCTTACGATAAAAATATCGTTACGTGAAAGGCTACTTTGCTTAACAACCTTATGGATTTAGCCAATCAGAAACCGAGTTTTAACGTTTAACGTACGTAAATTTCAAAGGAACGTATTGCAACAACTCCCTGTTATTTCATATAACGGACCGGTAACATTTTGAGTTATTGCATGTATACGTAAGATGGTTATTTGAGCCAATGGGAATAACTGTTTATTATTTCTATCTACAATCGGATGTCTTCAAATGGATTTCCCTCTAAAACCAATCGCAGCAAATCCAAATCGTTTCTCGTACTAAATCGGATTCTGCTTTTCTTAATATTCGGTGTTTTAACAATTGTCATTATTCAAATGCAAAAATGACAGCTTCAAGTCAATCTCGAAACAGCAAGTAACAAGGAAGATGTATAATCTTGTCTACGAATGAAATGACTTGAAATTAGCGTATTTTCCTAAAATCAACTACTCGAAGTTGACGTAGCTGATAACGTTACGATATTCGATTCCGTTATTTTAGAAAATTTAACGGAGCCCGATAAATGTTAGGGAGTTATTGATACGCTCACGTTACTATGACGGCTGTGCATGCGCTTTCTCACTTTATTAGGGAGTTTTTGGCAATAGGTTCCGTTAAAATTTACGTACGCTAAACGTTAAATCTCTCTTTGTGATTGGCTAGATCCATAAGGTTGCTAAGCAACATAGCCTTTAACGTAATGTGTTGCAAAAACTCCCTAATAACACTTTCCGCTAGTTACGTTATTCATGACGTTAATAAAGAACGAATTTCATTGTTGCTGTGCATCGACGTTAGCTTAATCGTGACTATTCGCACAGACTTCGTTAGTGATCGGCTGTATTTGTTTACTTTAAGCTATTTTCATCATTTTCATGTCCATATGTATAAGTATTTGCACTCCGAATACACAAATAACTAAGATTAAAAGTTGATAACAGAAACTCACACCTGCAATAAATGTACAATTTTGACGACGTAAAAACTGTGCGCTACGCAAATTGCGTCATCGTTACCGCACCGATGCGCTATGCGAAATTGCCATAATTTACCGTTACGTTATTTTACAAGCATGCGCTTTAACCGTACATTAAGTTTAACGCTTGCGTTAGCGTTACCGTGAGTTGTGCGTTACCTCGCTAATAACGTTACGCTATTTACGTTACATTTACCGTGCAGTAAATACACAATTGAATTCCCGTTAAAAGGAAACCCTGTTAAAATAATATAACGTGCAGTGTCTCTCTATTATCGAAAAAAAATAGATGTTAAAACAAGAAAATATTAGAGAGTTATTGCATAACGTTTTTTTGAAAGACGTATACGTTAACGTCTGGACTGCTTAGCAAGTGTCGTACCTACGTAGAATTCAAAGACGTAATACATCCGCTAAATTAAAAGACGTATGGGTTTAACTTACGACTACAATCACCTACATTATCTAGTAGCCAAGATTTTATTTTAGAACATCAAACATTAATTAAACTGACATTTGTATTCGCAATTGATCATAACGACATTTAGGGCCGGTTTCTTAATGACAAGTTAACTTTAACTTTGTTTTCATAATTATTACTGTGGAAATAAACCAAAAGTTAAAGTTAACTTGTGAATGAAAAAACGGGCCTGAAGAGTAGATAGACGGTCGTAAACTATGAACGTAACCAAAACGTTATACAAAATCTATAAATTTTGAAAATTCGTTATTTTATACGACCGTCTTTAAAGTCGTTACGTTAACGTTGACGGATACTTGTCGTACGTTATGCAATAACTCTCTATTATTGCATGATTTCGCTTATCCGGTATTTTTTGAGATGCGCAAGCGCGTGACGATAAATATTTAAAGGAAGACGCTATTTACACGTGAAGAGCGGAGCGTTTTTCATGATTCTTTTAAGGACCAGACGTAAATCAGTTTTACTACGTGATTTTAAGGTTCCCGAATGTTTAGCGTGATGAATACGGTAATTCTTTAAATATTAGAAAATTGCTTTTGCTTTAAAAAATGTTACTGCATACCAATAAACGCAGCGCTGATTAAACCATGTCATCGCGCGAATCGGTTACGGTAAAGCGTTTATTTTAAGTTCCCCAAACGTTAGTTGAATGAACAGAACGTTTAATGCAATAGCGAGTTATCGCAACCATTGACGTTAACTTACGGTAAACGTTAACGTCATGTGATTCAGTGGAAAATAGGGAGTTTTTGGAACACATTACGATAAAAATATCGTTACGTTAAAGGCTATGTTGCTTAGCAACCTTATGGATCTAGCCAATCACAAACAGAGTTTTAACGTTTAACGTACGTAAATTTTAACGGAACCTATTGCCAAAAACTCCCTAATGAATGGGGCCTCGTAATTTTAACGTTTACCGTAAGTTAACGTGATTGCTGCGATAAATCGCTATTGTCTTTCTATTGCGCCAAAAAATATCGACGTTAGACCAAAGGGAAATACATAGATTAGACGTATGATTTCGCTTGTCCAGTAACGTTATATTCTTTGAAATAGCGTGTCGGATAAGTATTTAAGGGAAGCATGTGAATAGCGGAGCAAATACCGTCACGTTTATGGTCATTACAGCCTAGAGCCAAAGCAAATCATGTTAAGGGTTAATTACACTATTAGCGAGTTATCGCAACCATCACGTTAACTTACGGTAAACGTTAAGACCATGTGATCCAAATGGAAAATGAATGGGGCCGCGTAATTTTAACGTTTACCGTAAGTTAACGTGATGGCTGCGATAACTCGCTATTGTCTTTCTATTGCGCCAAAAAATATCGACGTTAGACCAAAAGAAATGCATAGATTAGACGTATGATTTCGCTTGTCCAGTAACGTTATATTCTTTGAAATAGCGTGGCGGATAAGTATTTAAGGGAAGCATGTGAATAGCGGAGCAAATACCGTCACGTTTATGGTCATTACAGCCTAGAGCCAAAGCAAATCGTGTTAAGGATTAATTACGTTATTAGCGAGTTTTCGCAACCATCACGTTAACTTACGGTAAACGTTAAGATCATGTGATCCAAATGGAAAATGAATGGGGCCACGTAATTTTAACGTTTACCGTAAGTTAACGTGATGGCTGCGATAACTCGCTATTGTCTTTCTATTGCGCCAAAAAATATCGACGTTAGACCAAAGGAAATACATAGATTAGACGTATGATTTCGCTTGTCCAGTAACGTTATATTCTTTGAAATAACGTGGCGGATAAGTATTTAAGGGAAGCATGTGAATAGCGGAGCAAATACCGTCACGTTTATGGTCATTACAGCCTAGAGCCAGGGTTAATTACGTTATTAGCGAGTTATCGCAACCATCACGTTAACTTACGCTAAACTTTAAGATCATGTGATCCAAATGGGAAATGAATGGGGCCACGTAATTTTAACGTTTACCGTAAGTTAACGTGACGGTTGCGAAAACTCGCTATTATTTTCAAATGTAAACTAGTTTTAACTTTAAGTTTACTGACTGTTTAGCGTAATGAATACGGTAATCCTCTAAATATAAAAAAGAACTCTTTTTTATAGCTTTTTGTTTAAAAAAAAGTCGTTGCGTCATGCAAATAAACACAATTCTGATTAAACCATGTCATCATGAGAATCGATTGTGCTAAAACGTTTATTTTAAGTTCAGCAAACGCGAGTTGAATAAACACGGAACGTTTAAACGCAATTTACGCGATAAACATCGGGCTTCCGTTCGCGAGGTATAGACAAAGGTCGATGCAAAACGAGCGAGTTTTATCGGATTCGCCCCCGGATTTTACTTTTGCACTTCTTTGCAAATTACACTTGCGCTAGGGGAGAGACTTTTACCTCCTACGGAGAAGGACAATGTACGCAATCCGAAAAAATTATAGGAAATTTCCATCAGGATTGACTTCTAAGTATTGGGGACTCTTTTTTTAAACGACACCTAGTAAGTCGGTCGCAGTCATCGTAAACAATAAACAATAAGTGCCTTAACAGACAACATCTCACGTCTTACACATTTTCCATTGAGTAATATTGGCCGAGCAATTTCATTACTGCACAGGAATCGTACTGTTTTTATTTTAGCCAAAGTCACCCCACATCCTCATCTCCCTCGACGTTCGCTCGCATCAGACTTGATTTCCACCACCCACTTGGCGACCCAATTTCGTCCGCTGGGGCGCGCCCACTTATTACATACATCATTTGAATACAGATGAAGAAGCATTTGCGCCCCCATTCCGGAGCGCGCGGAATTTTACGTCGTGACAAAACAGCAATTAAATTAATTATTGGGGGCGGTGAAAATGCGACTATCACAGCGACAGTGACGTAGCCGTCGGGGGTACACATGAAAACTAACCAATACACTATTAAAATTATCCCAACACAACAATTTCCCAGTTGATCAATAAGCAATTTGAACATGTATGTGAACATGACTTTCGAAAATTGTTCTTTTTTTGAAATGGATGAAGTCGAACAAGCTGGCAAACAAGTCGGTGAACGGTCCAGCAATTTCGATCAATAAAAAATTGGAAATTTTATTATTACACTCCGAGTTGACTACTTGGAAACTTTTCTAATTACAACCGACACTACACACTCGATGTTTTCATCGTCGTGCGCCGCCGAGCCGGTTGGAAGGACTCAGTTTTTAATTAATTTTAATTAAGCGGGGGGGAAAGTTCGAAGAACCCCCGCCCTGTTTATATATCTATTTTAACAATGCGATTTGCATGGCGGTCCGCTGCCGCAGCCCCGGATTAAATTGAATTTACTTATGCATTAAATGACGTCCGGCTAATGTCGCCTGTAATCAAGGTGCGAAATTAATTCCGCGTTACGGTCCTGTTTGATGTATTAAAAAATTTATTGTGCCACCCCGATGGCGCATGTAGAGTTTTATGTGCTTTCATGGAAGCGTCGTTAGGCTTGCGTTTTATGGCGAAATTAAATCCGGTTTACGAGTATTGGTTTCGCAGATGCAAAAAGATTTAAAAAAAGAACAATAAAATAATCATTGGAATTTACAACACAAACTTTTTTGCAAACACTAGGTTTTTCTTTAAGATTTTTCAATGTCTTTCCAGAAAGTGCAAAGCCATGATCTCCAACTCGACGGAAGCGAACCTAGCGTCGGAATCAGTGTCTCCGGTGACGCTGAGCGCCGATTGGTCACGGCTCGCCCGTCTGCTCCTCTTGGCGTCCCTGGCGGCCGTCGGGAGCATCGGGAACGTCTTCATGATAAGCGCCGTCATGATCGAGGACTATCTGCGGAAACGAGGTAAACCCAATTCATCTTCGTTAAGCCCGGCGCCGAAATTTATTTTCACGATTGTTTCGCCCCCGTTCTCTTTCTTTCCAAGAAAACAAAACAATAACGCAATTTGAAAGGCGCCAAAATTTAATCCACTTATGAGCGGGCGATTGTACGAAATGATACCAACGTAAAAAGATTTTATTTTCCGTGGGGTTAATTAAGGTGTTGCTTGGAATCTCTAGGGGCGTTTTTCTCAAATAAAAACAAACCTGAAACTTATCCGTTCTCTTTCGATTATGACTGTCGAGAAAAAGAGGAAACTGATTCTCATTCTTTGTCAAAAATACTTTGGCCTTATAATAATAAATAACAATAATTATTCACGGAAGTAAAACAGATTTTACAAAAATATAGTCACATTTTCTACACAAGCGCTAAAAAGAGAGGGCAAAACAGGGATACAACCTGAGCCCGTTGCTGTTTGTTGTAAACTACTAAGAAAACCCAGTGGAAATTTCTAGTCCTAATAAAAGTACCTCTGTGGTAGCATCATCACATCTTCGTCATTGGACTGTTATTTTATCAGTAGAATGACACCACATGATCGTTGGTTGTACACAAGATGAAGGAATTGATCAATGGGCAGAAAAGATTGAAAAGTTAGGATTGAAAGTATTCACGACAAGTCACAAATAATGCCAATAAAAAACGAGCAAGGAAGCAAAAAGGAAACGGAAACTGTCCTCAAAGGAAAAACGACAGAAAACGTAGCAGTGTTTGGGCAGCCTAACAATAAAAACTGCACAGAGCAAAAGTTCAGAACAAAGGAAGGAAGGCAAACGCCCTCGCCTCTTTTATGCGCTGAATAAAACCATGTTAAAAAAAGAAAACAAATGTGATAGATAAAAACATCGTCATAAAAGTCGTCTGGGTAATACAAGAAAAGCATAAAAAAAATATAGCAACGTAGAGTTAAAATCTAAATGGGATCATGAGCGAAACGAAGAAATTAGAAAAGAGGCGAACCAAGATAACCCCCTCACCAAAATAGAGGAAAAACAACTTAACTGGATAGGCCACATAAGAAGAAGAAAGCCGAACACAATATAAAAAAGAGCTGTTAATGTCGGAGAACGACAAAAAAAAGAAGAAAATATTCAGTGATCAGAAAGTATGGAGGAAATGTGCCAAAGCCAATCAAGCGAGACGCAATCGATACCTTTAGTGCACCTTTAGACACCTTTCAGTGCAAAGGGATCGAGGATTCGGATCGTCGCAGAAGTAAATCCATGGAAGAGATCGGGAGGAAGGATCGAGGTTCAAAAAGCGCGAAGGAAACTGATCAAAAGCCAGTCGGAACGACATACAATCGACTTTCTTTAAGATGAACAGGTTTAAAGAATTAGAAGAGACTTCGAGGATTCGGGTTTTCAGAGAGGTGCATCCATGGAAGAGATAAGAAATCGATCGGCTATCAGAAAACGTTTTAGAACACGCTTTAGGGTAAAAGTATCGAGAATTGGGGCCATCACAGAAGTAAATCCATGGAAGAGGTCGGGAGGAAGGATCGAGGTTCAAAAAGCGCGAAGGAAACTGATCAAAAGCCAGTCGGAACGTCATACAATCGACTTTCTTTAAGATGAACGGGTTTAAAGAATTAGAAAAGACTTCGAGGATTTGGGTTTTCACAGAGGTGCATCCATGGAAGAAATAAGAAATCGATCGGGTATCAGAAAGCGTGGAGGAAACGGACCAAGAGCCAGTCAGAGCAATCAACATTTTTTAAGGTAAACAGGTTCAAAGAACAATAAGAAATTGGAGATTTCGAGGACTCGGGTTTTCAAAGGGGTACCTACATCTATCGAAGAGATGAGAAAAGTTTTTTAAACATGGGATAAATTTGAGAAAATCTACAAAGCCAAAATCAAATACTCAGAATCAGAAAGGAAATGGCATAAAGACACCCAACACGTTTTAGGTTAAACAGGTTTAGAGAAGAGGTTAAAAGTATCGAGGATTCGGGTCGTCGCAGAAGAAAATCCATGGAACAGATCGGTAGGAAGGATCAAGGATCAGCAAACGTGGAAGATTAACATACATTGACAATACATCCTTTAAGATAAATAGGTTTAAAGGACTTCGAGGATTCGGATTTTCACAGAGGTGTTCTATCGAAGAGTTAAGAAAATCGATTGGGGATCAGAAAGCGCGGAGAAAATGGAACAAAGACACCTAAAGCGCTTAAGGGTAGATAGGTTTAGGGAAGAAGAAGTTACAAGTCGTCGCCTCGGTGCTTTTTTGTTCCATACCACATTTTTTGATATTTTAAGTTAAATCCACTTTTGATAAATTCAGTGCATGTTTATTGTACTTACCAAACCTTCTGTAATAAAAAAATTCTCTCACTGGGAAATTAGATACCCATTTGTTCCATAATTCATTTTGGACTTGTAATTTCCGTGCTTATATGTTGATTATCTCCAAACTAAGTCTTGTTGTATGGCACAAATAAGTACTGAGGCGACGAAGTATCGAGAATTCGGGTCGTCGCAAAAGTTAACCCTTGGAGGGAGGATCGAGGATCCAAAAACGTAAAGGAAACTGGCCAAAAGCCGGATCATCACACGATCGACATCCTTTAAGATAAACTGGTTTAAAGAAGAAGAATTTACAGACCTAGAGATTTTGGGTTGTCGCAGAGGTAAATCTCTGGAAGGGACGAGAAAATTGATCGAGATTCAGGAAATGAAATGAAGACACCCAATACACTTTAGGGTAAACAGAAATGTAGAGAAGAAGACGTCACAAGGATCGAGGATTCGGGTCGTCGCAAAAGAAAATCCACGGGAGAGATCGGGGGGGGGAAGGATAGGGGATCAGAAAGTGTGAAGTTCCTCCAATCAACATCCTTTAAGATAAACAGGTTTAGAGAAGGAGAAGAACTTACTCTTAGTCTTCGAGCTTTCGGCTTTACGTAAATCTATGGAAGGGATGAGGAAATTGGCAGGGGATCAGAAAATGTGGAGGCAATTGAATGAAGATACCCAACACACTCTAGGATTGAGGATTCGGGTCGTCGCAAAAGTAAATCCAGGGAAGAGATCGGGAGGAAGGATAGGGGATCAGAAAGTGTGGAGTTCCTCCAATCGACATCCTTTAGGATAAACAGGTTTAAAGAAGGAGAAGAACTTACTCTTAGTCTTCGAGCTTTCGGCTTTTCGTAAATCTATGGAAGGGATGAGAAAATTGACAGGGGATCAGAAAATGTGGAGGCAATTAAATGAAGATACCAACACACTAGGATCGAGGATTCGGGTCGTCGCAAAAGTAAATCCAGGGAAGAGATCGGGAGGAAGGATAGGGGATCAGAAAGTGTGGAGTTCCTCCAATCGACATCCTTTAGGATAAACAGGTTTAAAGAAGGAGAAGAACTTACTCTTAGTCTTCGAGCTTTCGGCTTTTCGTAAATCTATGGAAGGGATGAGAAAATTGACAGGGGATCAGAAAATGTGGAGGCAATTAAATGAAGATACCAACACACTAGGATCGAGGATTCGGGTCGTCGCAAAAGTAAATCCAGGGAAGAGATCGGGAGGAAGGATAGGGGATCAGAAAGTGTGGAGTTCCTCCAATCAATATCCTTTAAGATAAACAGGTTTAGAGAAGGAGAAGAACTTACTCTTAGTCTTCGAGCTTTCGGCTTTTCGTAAATCTATGGAAGGGATGAGAAAATTGACAGGGGATCAGAAAATGTGGAGGCAATTAAATGAAGATACCCAACACACTAGGATCGAGGATTCGGGTCGTCGCAAAAGTAAATCCAGGGAAGAGATCGGGAGGAAGGATAGGGGATCAGACCTCCAATCGACACCCTTTAAGATAAACAGGTTTAGAGAAGGAGAAGAACTTACTCTTAATCTTCGAGCTTTCGGCTTTACGTAAATCTGTGGAAGGGATGAGGAAATTGGCAGGGGATCAGAAAGTGTGGAGGAAGTGGAATGAAGACACCCAACACGCTACACGCTTTATGGCAAACAGGTTTAGAGAAGAAGAAAAAGAAGTTACAAGGATCCAGGCTTCAGATCATCGCATGGAAGAGATGAGGAAGTTGGCAAGCGATCGGTGAAATACGTGGTGGAAATGAGGCAAAAGCCACCGACGTGCTTTAGCATAAACACATTTAGAAAAGAAAACACTGCAAGGATTAGATTAGATCAATTAAAGCAACGTACAACCGATAGGTTTCGAGAAGAAGGAATGAGGATTCGGGTTCTCGCAGAGGTAAACCTACTGAGTAGATCAAATAGTTGGTCAGAGATCAAAAGTCCAGACCTAGTCAGAATAATACACATCTGGCATTCTTTAGGGTTTAGGGTTCAGGCAGTTTGACCAATTACTTCAGATAAATATTATTAAAATATTGAGATTTTAAATCTTACATTGTAAAAAGAAAGTTGCCACCTACCTGACGGGCAGCAAAAGCGGGAGTACAATTTAAGATCTCTAGCACAGCCAGCTAACTCCAGGAGATGGGGTGGGTCGCATGATGTAACGCTACAAACATACCTGCCGTAGATACAACGGAACAAGCTTGGGAAAGCCTCGAAGAAGGCTTCCGTTTTCGTCGCAAACAAAATCACATCCTGGATCTACCCGATAGGTATCGTATAGCAATTTCACTTACCGAGCATGATGTAATTATCAGGAATCGGGTAGTTATCGGGTAACGGATATTCATAAAGGGGGACCGGTTTAAATAAACGAGTACCCGAGTACCTGTCGTCTTCCTTACTTTAAAAATATCCTTTGCACCTAATGAAACAGTCGGTTTTAATTTGCTGCAATTTGCTTAAACAAACGGGTACCCGGATACTCGTCGTCATCCCTACTGGATATCCGATAAGTATCAAGTAACAATTTAAAATTCTATCATAGGAATATACGAAGTACCTGATGTTCCAAATAAATTATCCTTCATAGTCAATAAAAGAGCTACGAGGATCTATTTACATAGTAATTTAAGTTTAAAAGAGAGGTTACTCGATTGTCGGGAACTTAGCAAGTATCGGATAATTATGGGGTATCCGGTAATTATTGGGTATCGGGTAGCGGGTATTCAAGAGCTTTCTGATTTATTTTACTACAATTTGCTTTAACGAAATTTGCATATTTTTAAATGAAATCGCGTTTCTACGTACCTGCATGTTTTCTAATTTCCTTCTGCAATTTAATTTTCGCAGTTCAGCAAAGGAGATGAAAACAGAAAGGCAAAATTATTGTCGGGTCGTTAATTCACAGCTCCGCGACGTAATAAGCACGTTTCTATTCATGTACTGAACATAGGTATAAAGCTGCAGTAAGAAACAAGAATGAATTGCAATGACCGACGTCGACTGCGAGCAGGGATGTAAACGAGGAAGCTTTACTCTGGAAATCATTTGACTTATTCGCTGATTTGATTTTCCTTTTCTTTCACACAGCAAGAATTGTTTGAAAATACTTCGTGATTCTTTTTATTGTTTTAAATCCTCTTGGATATAGCGAAGCTCCGCCCCTTTTCAAGCTTCAATGGAACAGTTTGTACAATGAGAGCAACAATGATTGACACGTGTGAAGTTGCAGTTGTTCCAACCTTATATCGAAAATGTGTTCCACTTATCAATATTGTACCAATATTTACTTCCATGCATGTCAAACGCTGTCAAACGTAAGTGTCATTGACCTTTCAGTAGCGCACATACGTACATACAAGTTCTCCCTGGTTTTAGTCATTTTGTGTTTTCTTTTGTAATAACAAAGTCTTTCTTAAGGCTCTGTTTTAGTTGTCTAACTAATCTGGTACGTAAAACTGTTATAAACAAAGTAGAAAAAATTCTATATGTGCTTTATTTTTAGTTTAAAATGTTTACTGAAGAACATAATAAGTTTATCTTAGAAGCGTATTTTCGGTCTGGTGAAAGGGATCAGGATGGTAATTGGCAGTATTCATTCATGTCTTGCTTTCATCAGTTTCAAGAAGCTTATCAGGATGAAGATATTACACAAGATACGTTCCGTCAACATGCTCACCGTATTGTAGATCGGTTCCGTGAGACAGGCAGTGTATGTAAAGGAAAATCCTCTGGTAGATCTAAAGTACTAACAGAAGAAGTTGTAGAAGACATCAGGCAAAGAATGTTAGCCAGTCCTAAAAACCCATACGAAAACTGTCCCTTCAAACAGGTATTTCAAATTTTTGAGTTTTGTTGTCATGCATACTCTAATGTATTATTTCAGGTGTATCTTATGGCTCTTGTCGCACTGCTTTGAAGAAAGACTTACATATGAAGCCATATAAAGTAAGCGTTGTACAAGAACTTTTGCCTCAGATTTTCAGAAGAGAGTGAATTATTGCAACTGGTTCAACAGACATTTAAATGACGACAATATTCTTGATTTAACGTTCTTTAGTGACGAGGCATGGTTCCATTTGGATGGTTACATTAATTCTCAGAATTATCGTGTATGGGCAACAGAAAATCCACATGAACTTCACGAAAGAGGTCTGCATCCTGTTAAAGTTGGTGTGTGGGTTGCAATGTCACGAAGAAGAATTATTGGTCCCATCTTTTACAATAATATAAATGCCCAAAATTATCAGCAGCAACTATTACGTCCTTTTATTGAACAATTGCATGATGATGAATTACAGTACGGCTACTTCCAACAAGATAGTGCAACAGCCCATACAGCAGGTGCTACGTTGGAATATTTACGTGAATTTTTTGATAATCGCATAATTAGCAGACATCTTTGGCCACCAAGATCGCCAGACTTAACACCATTAGACTATTTCATGTTTGGTTATTTAAAAAACAGAATATTTAGAAATCGTATACATACTGTAGAAGAACTGGAGCAAGCTTTGAATAATGAAATAAATTCAATAACACCACAAATTCTTCAAAATGTTTTTAACAATATGAAAACTAGGATTAATTTGTGCTTAGAGTTTAATGGGGAACACTTTCAACGTTTTTTGTAATAATACTAATAAATGTGTTTCTGAGTAAGTGCATTTCAAGTATGTGGTTTATTTTTAGTGTTGTTTAAATAGTGTTTCTACTAGATATTTTTGCATGGGTAAATTGTGCTGCTCTTTATGTCTACAAATTAATGTGCAATATTTTCAACTTTATATTGATTTACGTATGTATTTTTTATTACTTGATTGATTTTATTATGTTGTAATTCCTTAAACAGTGTGTTTAATACATAGTATTTTTGAGTGTATTATTTTAAGAAATAGAATTTAAAGCACGAAAGAAAGCATGTACAGAATATTTTATGAAATAAATTTGGAACTTGATTTAATTTAAATGCAATAAGGAATCCATAGACATTTTCAATTAATAACAATATTAATTTTAATTTAATTCCACTTTATTCATTGAATTTGGTCGTTTTAACAAATCACAAGTCAAAAGATGACGTAAAATTTTTTAAGAACGCCACTGAATGTAGTTGTGGTTAATGTAAATACATAGTATGCGGCAAATACCCTATTGGTATGGAACGGCACACGTCAGCCATTTTTGCTCTCCCTGTATAATATGGACAAGTAACTATGTACACGTATAAAAAGCGTTGGTTTTCCACTGCGTATTTGACGTGTTAATCGCAAAGGTTATTTACCTTTTGATATTCCTCGACGGTTTGCTTTTCACTAATGGAAAACTTATTGATCCAACGGACGCTCACAAAGAGTGTCAACGGCTCAATAAGGACGGCATTTTAACGAGCTGAATCAAAACAGCAACAAACATTTTCCAAATCAATTATATGGAGAGCTTGTGATAAAAAGAAAATGTGGGATTAAACATTAACCATAAGTTCTTTACTATTCTATTCTACTATTTTTATTTAACGAAATAAGTTGCGATTTAATAAAAAATGTCCTTTAAAGCGCAATATTAATAGCAAGTTGGTATTCTGAAACAGTCACTGCAATTTTTTTGAAAAAAAAAAAGAACAAACAGAGAATCATTCCCTTTTTGTTCTAGAATTTCCCAATTCCTGAATATCCTGGGTGATCCTTAATTGTTAATTATAGCGGCAAAACTTTCTTCAGAAGAATCGTTTAAATTTGTCAAAATGTTTATCTCTTTTCAGTTATCATTAAAAGAAGGCGCCAAGGTTTTTGATCTCCTTTTGGTTATCGCTAAAAGAAGCGTAATTTTAATCTGCCAAAATATTCGGTAATCATTAAAAAAAAAGAATCATTTAAACTTGTCAAAACTTTTCTTCAAGTATCATTGAAAAGTCAAAAGCTTTGGTTTCTTTTTGGCTACCGTTAAAGAAAGAGTCATTTCAATTTGTCAAAAATTTTTCGTCTATCTTCGATAATCATTAAAGGAAGAGACATTTAAACGTGTCGAAACTTTTGAACTGTTTTCAGTTATAATTAAAAGAAGGCTCATTTTAATCAGCTAAAATTTTTCTCTCTTTTTGGTCATCACCAAAACCAGGATCATTTTAATCTGTTAGAACAGTTGGTCTTTTTCTGGTTGACATTTAAAGAAGCGTCAGTGTATTGTCAACATTCTTGGCCTTTCTTCTGTAATCATTAAAAGAATTTATCAAAGTTTTCGATATCATTTCAGTTATCATCAGGTCATTCTAATCTGTTAAAACTTTGTCTCTTTTCATTTGTAATGCACCCGGTTAAAATCCCGGTTTGTTGACTTTTTACGGACAACTAATAACACTGCCCCAAACAAAACAAATTAAATTAATAACTGGACCGACAATATTTACCTGCAAAATTCCAAAAGAGTCACCCGAACTTTACTACGACAATAATTGGTCATGCATTCCTATACCATCCCTTCCGGACGGTCGACTACATGCTAAGTACCTAGGACCTATCGCCGGCGCTACGGGTTAATTCTACTGGCCCATATTCTGTTTCGGTTGAACGACCCTTCGGAATCAGTGATAAACTTTACCGTTATAATATTGAAAATAATTATAATCTCGTGA
Source organism: Dorcus hopei (assembly GCA_033060865.1). Lineage (NCBI taxonomy): Eukaryota > Metazoa > Arthropoda > Insecta > Coleoptera > Lucanidae > Dorcus > Dorcus hopei. The sequence continues at coordinate 69,204,324 of CM065425.1, read as the reverse complement.
CCGCTGTGAATCTGGACCTACGTTGTGGTAACCTGGTTCTTTTGGTGCGTCGATGAATAAGTCGAGAGAACAAAGGAGCTAATTACGTTAAATAAAATACAAAGTTAGATTATACCAGCCACCGGGGAGTCTGATATAATGAGCGCAAAAACCTTGCGTTGCAATCATTACAAAGAAAGAAAATTTACGGTTATCAGAAAGTACAGATTTCACTTTCGAATATCGGCGCGGCCCAACTGCTTCCGAATCACACCGTTGGTGGTTCAGTGTTTAAACAGATATTTGCTGGAGAGCTCTGCTCCTTAATTAGATTAACAATTAATTTAAGTTTAATTGAGATTGGTCTTGGTACTCGTGTTTGCCACTTTTAGCTCGTACTCTAAGACTCGTTCTGTTCAATCAACCAACGCACAGTGTGACACAGTGGGTCTACAGTGTACTTAATCAATGGGATTAATTAATTACTTAATCAGATGTTCTGGAGAAGTATGTGATACAAAATGCCGCCCTCGGCGATCAATTTGCAGGACAATCAATAGCAATCACCAGTTTTTCAGGGACTCCTTTTGGAGGTGATGGGAAACCCTAGCTAAACTAATTAATTAAGGTCGAATGGGTGGGATCTTCTCTCACTACGTCCAATCGTCTCGAGAGTACAGCCTTTTTTCAATATCCCTCTCTTCGTCGTTTTTTCGTCGGCTAAATCTATCTAATTAATTATTGCGCAATGGACCCAAATTGACTGTTTTCGAGACTCGACTGTGGGTGGTTACGGTCTTTCAGTCTCTCGGCAATTCGCTTCTAATTAACCTGCAAATCTTTCGGCAAAGACCACAACTTGGTCCACACACATACAGGGCGTGAAGAAACTTTGTTAAGAAGATGGCTATAATTAGGTGGTTAAAGTTGTTCGGCCTCGTAATTACGAATTACGAAAGTCGTAACGAGCAATTAATTGGCCTTGATTTGTGGGTTTTAGATTGTGCTGGCACACTTGGTTTCGGCGGCAGATATAACTTGCCTCAGGCCAGTGATTCAGATTGGCGATTTCCCTGTACAAATCGGAAACAACCGTTAGCGTGTTCCAAACGTGCCTGAGAATATCTCTAAAGGAAAACTATTTTCTAAGAGTACACTGTATTGAATTTCCAGATAGATTTGAGGAATAGTTACTTGCTGCTGGTTGGTGAATGCCACTTGTGGAGTTTTAATACTTGATTCAAATGTAAATAAAATAGTTTAATTAAAATTATCTAAATGCAATAGTAATACAGACTCTTTAGACACTAATTAATGCAAATTAAGTTATTCTTACTCAATGGATACCACCAAAGGTGTGACGAAAGGATACAAATAAATGCAAATTACCTAACCGCGTATTCCGTGGAACACTCACGCACTTCGCGCACTTTAATTTAAAACACCCGCGTCGCGACGCGCACGTGTTTGGTTTAATTGCCCTTTCTTAACACACTGTATTTTAACCGTACCGAAATAAATTATTTATCTAGAAAATGAGTAAATGACTGCAAGCGCTAAAGAAAATCGCTAAGTGAAAATCAAAATTGTACTCGACCGTTCGTGCCCGAGTTCCAATTCTGTCTGCCGTTTTTCGCGCTTGAATACATCCTGCGCCAGTTGAAAGAGACCAGACTCAAGCGAACACTTCAACTGGCGACGTAATTTGATCTCCTTTCCTAACAGACATGTATCTGCAATTTAACGCGACCAAATTCTATACAAAATCTAAACGAAAACAAATCTTAAATGTTACAACTCTGACAGATTTATGATGTCTGTGAAGCTATAGTGCAATCTGAATGGTGCCCGCAATTATAGAATTCTAAAGACTCTCTCTGGGTGGTATATATCCCCTTGAGAAAGTACAGAGCGTCGCCCTTAATTGCACGGCCAAAATTTTTTTACTGCCGTCAGACCCGAACGTCTGGTTACATGTTTATTATTTGAAATTAAACAAGCAGTAATCGATTTTGTTTTGAAAACAAATCCTGCGACCGTTTCACATTAAAGAAAAGTCATTAAAATGTATCAATATGTTTGGGTTTTCCTTAATAATCATTAAAAGAAGATTCATTTAAAATTGTCAAAATTTTTGATATCCTTTTGGTTATCATTAAAAGAAGGTCCGTTTCAATCTGTTAGGACTTTCAGTCTCTTTTCGGTTGTTACGAATAGAAAAGTCATTTAAATTTGTCAAAATTTTTCTTCTTACCTCAGTAATCATTAAAAGAAGAATCATTTAAAATGTCAAAATTTTGATATCCTTTCAATAACGCTCATTTTAATCTACTAATACTTTTGGTCATTAAAAGAAGGGTCATTTCAATCTGCCAAAACTTCCAGTCTCTTTTCGGTTGTCATTAAAAGAAGAATCATTTTAACCTGTCAAAATCTTTTTTCTTTCTTCGGTTATTATTAAAAGAAGAATTATTTAAATTTGCCAATTTCATTAAACTTTTAGACTTTTAGTTTCTCTTCAGTTAAAGAAGAGTCACTTCAATCTGTCAAATTTTTGGTCTTTCTTCGGCAGTCATTAAAAGAAGGTTAATTTCAATCTGTCAGAACTTTTGGTCTCATTTCAATCTGTCAAACATTTTTGGTCTCCCTTAGGTAATCATCAAAAAGAAGAATCATTAATCCGTTTAAACTCTTTTCAGTTGTCATTAAAAGAAGGCCCATTTCAATCTGTCAAAATGTTTGGTCTCTTTTCAGTCGTCAAAAAATGGCTCATTTCAATGTATCGAAATCTTTGAACACTTTTCCAGTATCATTACAAGAAGGGTCAAGTTTATGCGTCAAAACTTTTGGTCCTTTTCTGTTTATCATTAAAATTTGTCATAACTTTTAATCTGTTTTCGGTTAAAAGGAGCGTCCTCTCGATCTGTTAAAACTTTTAATCTTATTTCGGTTGTCAGTAAAAAAAGACTCATTTCAATCTGTCAAAACGTTTGGTCTCTTTTCGGTTACCATTGAGGGAGGAGTCATTTCATCTTAACCTTTCCGTGCGGTCTCACAGCGAAGAGCTCACGAAAAGAGACTTCTAAGGAAAAACGAAATTGGATAAAATAAGAATAGTGAAAAAGATTTATAAGGCAATGCAGTGACTGTAAAAAGAGGAAGCAACAAGAACAGAAATTAGGGGAGTCAACTTTATTCCAGTTGGTATCCAAACTAGTGCAAGAAGAGAGTGGGTTGGACGAGAATGCTGGAGACTAAACTAAAACCTTAAACCAAATCTAATCTACCCCAAACCAGCACAAGGCAGAACGAAAGAAATGGAATAGGACATGGGCCGACCTAAGCCTTCACACACAAAAAAATCCATGTTCTTATATATTTTTCACGTTAAGACGACATTTTTTGCCTCTCCCCTCCCCTTCTCCAATAACTTATCCAATAAATTCCTAAACTATTCACGTTTTCCTTCGAAACGCTCGAAATTAAACGGCCAGCTGACACCACAAATATCGATCCGGTGAAAATTTCATGAGCCGGACTCGTTACGAGGCACTTTGTACACCGCAAATGTTTGCCCGGAGAAATAAAGTCAGAGAATTATTTAAAGAGGGGGCGCGCGATTGAGGCGGAGGAGCAAATAATAATAAACGGCGGGCGGCGGAATTTGTGCCCCGGATATCTGACACTTGGCCTTTTAGGATAATTAAAATTTGCCCGCTGGAGGTAGTACTTATCGTGAATAATCGAAAGGGCACCGAAACGCCCCGGAAGATTTATCTACAACCGTAAATATCTTCTGTCTTTGTTTCCGGAACGCTAGGCAGAAGTGTCGTCGGGGTAGATTTAAGTTTGAGGAAGTGCATTCGGCGGAAAAACGTGTCAGGCAACGCGGTTACTGTTCGATATTGCAGTCATAACCATCTGCAGGAGAGGTAATGCGATTTTCTTGTCGTAAAAGTACGTGAATCGCTGGAAATGACGTTACTGAAGAGAGAAGTTTTGAGTTCTTTTGTAGTTATTGAATAGAAACGAAGATGTTAGAATTTTGCCTCGAAGTTTGCTTCCCACTTGTTGGTGCAGCATTTTTCTCAAAGCTTGCTAATGCACTGCACGGGTCCATTAATTAGATTAGTTAAAGATAGGATTAATCCATCACCTCCCAAGGGAGTCCGTGAAAAACTGGTGATTGCTACTGATTTACCTGCAGACTGATCGCTGAAGGCGGCACGTCTCACATACTTCGCCCAAAACATCTGATTAGTTCACTAATTAAGTCCATTTATTAAGTACACTGTCGTCCCACAGAGACACTTTGTGCGTTGGTTTGTTAAATCGAACAAGTCTTTGAATACCAGCAGAGTTACAGACGCTGTACTAAGACTCGAACCTTTGAAACTCAATTAATTATTGATCCAAGTCAGGAGCAGAGCTCTCCAACAAACATCTGCGTAAACATTATACCACCAACGGTGTGAATCGGAGAAAAGAGATCGCGCCGGTACCCGAAGGTGAAAACTGTTAAGCGAATCACACTGTATTTTCTGGAACTCGTAATTCTTGATTAATTGTATTGATTTTCAACGACAAGGTTTTTTACGCTCACATTCTCTGGTTCCATAGAGTCGGAGAGCAGGAGTTTTTCGGCCCAAATTTAAATTTTTTTAATAAATAATTACTTAAATTTAATTGTTGCGTTTCATTATCAACTTGCCTTTTTCCTTGTTAGAAAGCTATTGTACTGCCCCACCAAAACAAAGAACCTGGGTATCACAACGTAACGGCGGATTACATCCGACGATCGGGTCATAATTAGATAATATTAGAATTAATCTCAGCACCGGACAAGTTCCATAAAAGTCATTCACCCTGCAACAACACAGCTGGAGGGTTGACCGTTAGGTTCCGATAAGCCGTAAGCAGGTAGCGCCTAGCCGGCATTCCCTAGCCATAAATCTTAATTGAGGATTTTGTTGATACATATTTATTATTTGCTTACACAATTTTATGACCTGTTTACTTGTCCGAATTAATTAATAAACAAGCAATAAGTGACCCTACAGTTAAGCTGAACTTAAATGCTTGGTGCAAATGGCCATAAATCTCTCAAGTTTATTCACCGACGCACCAAAAGAATTGGGTTACAACAACGTAAGGCCAGGGGTTGCAGTGACGATCACGAGGTAGAAATATGATCAGTTTATTGCGGATTCCGGAGGGTCGTTCAACCGTAAACAAAATAAATAGGCCAGTAGGATAGGTCCTTTAGCGCCGGCAATAAATTAACCAGGTAGCGGTAGTCTAGACGGATGGGGTAGTGCATGCCTAATTGCAGTAATAAAACTTTGGGTGACTCTTTGGAAATTCTTAGCAGTAAACTTCGGTTCAGTTTCGGTCCAGTTATTTAATTTTGCAATTGTTTTTTGTTTGGACAGTTTGTTGGTTATTTAGTTGTCTGTAAAAGTCCACAAACAAGGTGACACGTCGGCGTGTTACATTCATTTGTTCACGTTATGTAGCCACAGTATAAGAATCTGTACAGTAGCGACACTCGAGTGTAACTGTCACATTCGCCATTTTGTTTGATGCCTACTGATTTGCAAATTACATTACATTTGCATATAGGTATCAAACAGTATGGCGGTTTTTTTGATAAGGACGTTTAAGTGTCGCTTATACTGTGATGTGACAAGCACGACACTGTTGACAGCTATCATTTTCAAAAAGATTCTTCCTCTAAATGTATGTTCAATAAGTAAAATCAAAAGTACGCTGTGAAATGAGAAAATTGGAATGCTAAGAACATTTAACAAAATTTAACTAAGTATGAAATTAAAAAAAATTCAAATTCTAGCAGGATTGGCGTTTTGAAATACTTTCTTTAGCGTCACTGGCATTTACCGAGTTGGCAACCCTGATTTCCAGTGCTGCAAGATTATTACATTTCCGACCATTGCTTGTAAAGAGTGTTTTTTAAATCTGGCGTCGACGTTGGCCATGAAAGTTTCATGGTGAACCATCATCGTCATGACAGTTGTTAATTTGACGTCTGAACTTGCAATTCCTAACCTTGCTTTCCAGATTTCGAAGACAACACAAGAATGTAATCTATTGTTTTAAACGAAAAACGACAAGAAGAATGAGATCTGTTGTAACAATGAAAACAGACAATATCAATTTACAACAAATAATCAAAATTGTGGTGCGTTCACAACAAGCACTTTGTCACAGCCAACTTCGACGCCAAATTAAAAAAAAAACACTCGTTACAAGTTGTAACTTTCTTTTATCAATAAGAATACAAAAAAAAAATGTGAACTGAATTATACGTTCCTATAGATATAGATGCATCCGACTAGCAGAAAATGAAAAGTGTACAAACTTGAATACTGTCACATGAATACCGCAGACATACATTTTAAGAGAATTAAATCAAGCACACTGTTGATCATCATAAATGAATAAAAATTTAATTCATGTGAGTAAGAAAGAGGAACAGTCGTTAAGCCCAGTTATTCTGTATTGCCTGCTGCGGCTGCGACGGACTTACTAGATGGTTTTTCTCTTGAAAACCTAATTCGAAAGAGCTGATGTGATAAAATTTGAATCTAGAAGACCGTAGGTCGTTCTTTTCTGTGTTTCTCTCACTTATACTTTCCAGAATCCGGATCCAAAACGAATTATCGTTGACATTCGACAGAGAAAGTTCTCCTTGAGACTGAATAACACCGAGTGTTTTGATCAAGTTATTTTTCGCACTGCATTACGAAGTCGTCTCCAGATAAGCGACTTAATTAAATTCAACCGGCTTTGGTGTTCATTGATTAATCGAAAGCAATTACTTTAAAGTGACGAATTGGCGATTAAAAGCAGAACTCCCATTAAGTAAGACACCGACGACCTTTATTCCCCGTAATTAATTAGTCTTGTTAATGTACTGTTACATTTTCATTAAGTTTGATTGGATACGCCCCCCAGTTTACGAGAGGGCGCAAGACGCCCTCAACTTTTGCACTCCTTCACTTCTAGGCCCGATTTTACAATCGTCGGATAAGCATTATTATTGGTATAACGCAAGTATAACGTGACGTAGATATGGAGGAACATTAAAGGATATTTGTCGAACAGTTATTCCGTTCTTATTCCACGATTGTGAAACTGGGTCTTAGATGTATATCGTTTGGGTATGGCTACGAAATAATAAAAATCTTGTTTTGTAAGATTGTAGGTTTGCACATACAGATTGTTTCATCGAAACTTGAAAAAAGGCGGATACACGGCGAATGGTTGTCAATTATTTTTTTTATGGGCATATTAGAAAGCAGGGGCGTATTTGTATACTGATTAAGAGCGATGCTGCCTGCCAACTTTAATAGTCACAGCGATTGTTAAAATTAACGATTTTTTTTCGAATATCGTCGCATCAATAATTCACGGCCATCGTATTCCGATGTGTAATAATTAATAATAAAACAGTAAAATATGCATAAATACGCACTGCGAGCGTGCACGAGCGATCGATAAGCTCGTGTGTAAGAAAACATCTGTCTTCGCCTTTCTAATACAAGCCACGATTTATCAAAGTTGTTTACCAGGGTTGAGGCGAAAGAAAGAAATCCATTGTCCCTCGAATAGCGAATCGGAGTAGACGTGGATTGGAACGAAGCCGAGGGGGTTAATTCAAATTTTCTGGAGCACGAGGTCTTCCCACTCGATTTTTTGGGAATAGGCGTATACACTATGTATTTAAAAACTCATCTACTTAATCTGTTCTTGACTTTTTTTAATTCAACCCCACAAACGCAGACAGTTTGCGTCTGACTTTTTTTTTAATCCAGGCGCAATAAATTCACTAAAAAAAATTGTGTTTATGAATAAGTCGGCATTCAAAAGCGACTTTGTGCGGCGAAGATGAATTGAACCGTAGAATTTCATTTGAAATTGTATTTGGAAAAGGGTCTGGCTTGGAGCTTGCCTTTTTTTTGTAAAATAAAATAGTTTTCATTTCACTTTATACAGCGTCGAGATTTGGAAAGAGCAAGTAAGAGCGACAGCCTAATTATACCTCTTTTTTTTTAATTTAAGAATTTTTTGCGTCTACATCTTCCCCCTCGCTTGTATAAAGTAGTGCCATTATATAATTTATTTTGAAATAATAAACTCTGCAGTAATTTTTGTGTAATTAGGGTAAGATTTCGCGAAGTTGTTCGCCCCCATTTCCTTCTTCTTCTTCTTCTTCTCCTCGACGGGCGCAGTTATTAGCTGGAAATCCCCGGAGTTAACTGTGGCATGAAATTGAAATCGAGATCCGAATAGAAGTAAAAACCGAGCGCGAATTAAACCCCGGATTAATGGGAAACGTGTTTAAATTAATTGGATGTATTTGATGATGGCTGGACTTTTCGTTTAGATCTCCAACGAAAATAAAATAAAATACTTTTCGAACCCTTAAAAGTCGAATTTATTTCGTTGGGGGAATATAAAAAATACGCCACGGGAAACGTCAATTCCACCAAAGCCGCCACTTCTTTTCTTAAATTCATGTCGCGGAAGTGTGTTCGTTTAAACGGTACGAAATCGAACTTTGAATTTGATTTGTGGGGGGTGAAAATTCACGCGGACAGTTTGAAAAGGCGACGGTAAAGGTGAGGATCGTTACGGAGCTTCCTGAATAGATGTAGTAGTTCGCGCCGGGAGATCAATACATTTCATCATCGCAGGCACGTTGAACGCGTTTCAACTTGCCGGGAATTTTTAATGCAGCGGAAAATACTGACTCGAAAGGGCACAAAGGCCGGCACAAATTTATGAAACTTGTTGCTACTCCATCCCTGGGCTACGTGCGCCGAATAATGGTGATCCAATAAATCGCATGAGGGAAAGTTCGCTTTTTTTACTTAAGCGAAAAACTGACAATGACGTTCAGAACGCAAGACGCTATGCGTTCGTATAACCTCGGAACGAAATTTTAGTATTTCGCGTGCGCTTAGTGCGGATTTGGTTAAATCCTGCCTACGACTTCAACCGAACGCATCACATCTTGCGTCCGGCGAACGTTTGTCAGTGCGGGGCTTAACGAAACAAATTATTAAATTAAGAAATTTTGAGGTGAATTTTAAATTGAAGTAAACAAAATTGAGAAGTGGGCGATTCATCTCTGCTTCATGGGGAGAATCTATGTCTATGTAATAATAAGGAGAGTAAACCGACCACACGTTTGCATTTTAGTTTTCCCATCGTTCTGTTGTATTTTCGCCAAAAGCACTGTGGAAACTAGCACGGTTAAGAGCATTACAAACTGTGAAACTTTGTGCAATGCAAAACGACGTAATAGTCTTCGTGAACCCGGAAGGAAAGCGCAATAAAACGATTCCCATTTTACAATAACATTTAATACATACACTTTGCTTTATTTATTTATTGTTTTAGGAAACACTTTCACTTAAAAAAATCGTTTCAGTTCACCGTGGAACTATTCGAAAACCAAAAGCAAACTATTGGGATTAATTAATTGATGTTTCACGAAAAACAAACCGGACTTTGAAAAATCGGCGAGGAGAGCAAACGCGCAGAGTGAAGATTGAAAAATTAATTACCGGAACGGGACTGCCCGTTTTTGTCTCTCCGAGGCTTTTAAAGACTTCCCTATCAATTTTTATAAGAGGTGGCTGGCGTCACGTGAGCCAATTAAATTCGAAATTTCTGTCCCTCGCGAAGTGTCTAATCGAAGAGTCCCCGCCACCAGATGGCATTTGTGTGTAGTTTATATTAATTCCTCTACGCCTACGTATGCAAATTAAGCCGCTCACAGCTGATCTTGCGGTTTCCTGCCGGCGTCAGTGGGATAAGAGCGAAGCTTTTTCCCGTGTAACTCTATATTCGACTCCTTTCTAAATCACGCCGGAATTTTATTTCTGCAACTTGAGATTTCCGTTTCGTTTCAAATTTCTAAATTTTCTAAGGTGCGGTCTCCTTTGTTCCAATTCTTTTCATGGGAACTTAATTTTAATGACTCTTCCTTGCAGTATTTCCGGGTCATTACAAAACGTTATTTATTATTTGTACTATATTAGAGTTTAGGGAATATTTACAGAAGAACTGACATTGTTTACGTAGGGTAGAAAAGGGTCTGCTTCAGAAAGAGTTTCTATGTACAAAACTTCTGCCTTGGTTTGGTGGAAACCGCTTTTCTATGCACCGAAGACTTAAGCTTTAAGTTTTAATTTAAGTGACGTTTATAATATGACATTTGAAGTTTCACAATATTGTGTCAGTCACATTCTAAGTGATGCTTAAAGTTAAACTGACTTAATTCGTTCGGTGCATACGGCCATAACCTATACAGTATGACAATGTATTGTAACACGCCCACTAATTAGCCTCGTTTACTTGTTTACTTCCCGGACAAGCAAACAAATAAATGGACCAAACAAACCGACAATTGAAATTTATGACCCCTTAGGTAACCGTATGGAACACTTATTTTCGCAGAATTCCGAGGGCTCACCAGCTGTTAATATTAGGCGGCATGCGGTCCCGTCTCTACCTGAGGTTTTATGGCAGGCGCTTAAGTTATGAGGGTTAGTGTCCTATTTCGGCTTACGGCGAATGCCCTCCGGAATTCGTGCAGTGACTGGTAATAATTAAAATATTACCTAATTATGGCCCGATCGTCGATGTAACCCCGTAAGTACGTTGTGATAACCTGATTCTTTGGTGCGAGCAGTGAGTAACTCTCCAGAACAAGGAATTAGATACTTTAAAATGAAACACGACAATTAAATTTAATTAATTATTTATTGAGAGAGAAAAAAATGGGAAAAACTCCTGATATCCGCCTCTGTGGGATCGGATATCGTGAGCGTAAAACCCTTGCGTTTGAAATCAATACAACTAAACAAAAATTACGATTTTCAGAAAGTACAGTATATCTCGCTTAACAGATTTCACCTTCGAATATCGGCGCGATCTATTTTCTTTCGATTCACACCGTTGGTGGTTTAATGTCTACACAGATGTTTGTTGGAGAGCTCTGCTCCTTAATTAGGTTAATAATTAATTGAGTTTCAACTTAGCTCGAGTCTTGGTACAAGTGTTCGTCACTTCTGATCGTACTCAAAGACTTGTTCTGTTTAATAAACCAACGCTCAATGTGTCACAGTGGGACCACAGTGTACTTAAGTAATGGAGTTAATTAATGAATTAAACAAATGTTCTGGAGAAGTATGCGATGCAAAAAGCCGCCTTCAGCGATCAATTTGGTAGTAAATCAGTAGCAATCACCTGTTTTTCAGGGACTCCCGTGGGAGGTGTTGGGTACCTATCTCTAGCTAACCTGATTAATACGGTGGAGTGTAGTGAGCCGAATTACTTCTACTCCCCCACCAGAGCGTTAATTTAGGTCGAAATAGTAGGGGCTTCTCGACTACTTTCGCCTTGCTTTGAGAGCGGTATTGTGTACCCAACTGCCTATTTTTCAGGGCCCTCTCTCTGTCGCTCTTTCGCCGTCTAACCTATCTAATTAATTTATAGCGCAAGAAATTAGTTTTGACTGCTTTTTTTGCACTCCACTATCACGGTGAATTGAATACTAATGGTGGCAGCATTCAAGTGAGATAGAGAGCTGTTACGTCATCGCATACCCGCTTCTCCCTCTAATACAACTGTCAACCGTAACAGTTAATATTGGTTAATAATTGCGTAAAAGGAGGAGCAGGTATGCGATGACGTAACGGCTCTCTACCTCGCTTGCCGAAATGCTGCCACCGTTAGTATTCAATTCGCCGTGCTCCACTATGTGGTTTTGGCATTGCAGTCTCTAGGCAATCGCTTCTAATTAACCGGCAAATCTCTCGGCGAAGACCCCAATTCGGTTCACACACATACAGGGTGAAAGAGAAACTTTACCAAGAGAATAGCTATGACTATGCAGTTCAAATTGTTCAGCCTCGTAGTTTCACGAAATTCGTAGTGACAATTAATTGGCCTTGATTTCTTTGTTTATTTTGTCCTGGCGCACTTGGTTCCAGCGGCAGATATAATTGCCTCACGCCAGTGATTGAGATTGGCGACTTCCCTGTACAAATCGGAAAACAACCGTTAGTGTTTCCAATTTGCCGGAGAAAACCCCTAAAGGTAGAATGATTTCTAAAAGTACACTGTATTGAATTCCCAGGTAGATGCGGGGAATAGTTAATTGCTGTTGGTTGATTAAATTACAGAATTGGTCTAATAACTAAAAAACAATGACCAATAAAGATGAAGGTCACTAGTGAGTTTTAATTCTCGCTGGAATGTAAAGAAAATAGTTTGATTAAAGTTATCTCAATGCAATGGTACTATGAACTTTACTGACTCTTTAGTCTAATTAATGCAAATATTGTTACCACCAAAGGTGCGCTGAAGAATACAAATAAATGTCAATTACCTAAGCCGTATAATCCGTCTCACATCCGCACTGTTCACTTGATTTAAACCACTCGCGCCGCGACGCTTACGTGTTTGGTTTAATTGCCTCTCTTAACACATTGTACTCTAACCGTACCGAAATAAATGATTTAACTAAAAAATGAATAATGACTACAAGCGTTTAAGGAAAAACACAACTAAGCCAACTTAGAAATCAACTCAACCGTTCTCGCTAAAGCGTCAATGCTATCTTCCAGTTTCTTCGAGTCCCGTCCTTTCAAGAAAACAATTAAAACACCTCCTCGGACCTTGCAGCGAAATTCTGAAATCACTTCGACCAATGGTAACCGTTGATTTTAATTCTAGCCCACGCCCTTGAATGCATTTTCTCACAAACACCTACAAATTACGCGCTCCAAATTGTCATAAGGAACGCGTCTGTCCCACAACATCTGCGATTTGTTTCCTCTAACTTCATTTCAAAAGCCTCTTGAGTTGACAGAATTATGACGCCAGACAAAAACAAAACACTTGCGCGCAATTCGATATGCCTTTTCCGCTAATGTACATGTACCCGTGATTTTAACGCGACAAACTCTTGTACAGAAATTTGAAATACAAAGATAAAGCTGGCAGATTTATGGCTCTCTGTGTGGTCCATCATTACTCGAAAGGGACTGCACGTCGCCCTGCGTTGCTGGCTTATCGCTTGAAAAAAAAATACCAAGAATACGGACATTGTTTGTTATTTTAAAACTAAACAGGTAATACAAAATTTTTGTTTTGAAACAAATTTTGTGAAACATTTCAGTATGTATGTATGTACACTCGCCGGCACTTAAAACGAAACGCAGTACCAAGGCCATAGCTGTAAGTATTGCTTTTCGTTTCGTTTTTAGTGCCGGTGATGGTACCTTTGCTACGGCGACTTCCTTTAGCAGATATTTTGATTATATAAAAACGAGAAAAATTAATGACGATCGATTCCCGCCCTTTTTTTTGGACATTCGAACGTTTTCTATCAACGATCGCATTTTCTTTCTTTCTTTATTTTTCTTGTGTCTTTCGAGGAAGAAGACGCGGTTATTCTTATTCTTGTAATCAGTTCGTGAATTTGTTTCACAGATGATCGTGATTCGTAATTTTTTTACGAACGAATAAATGGAAATTCGACATCTTTGATTGAAATTCGAACGTCTTTCAATTAAAAGCGCGCAGGGAGCACGCTTTATCAATTATCAGTCATCCGCCGGCTCAATGAGCCGCCAGTCGTGGCTCCGCAGCGCTATCAAGCCACCGGACGTGGCTTGAAGTTAGTGACTCGCCGGGCATTCCGAGCCGCCGGTCGTGGCTCGCGGAGTCATTCATCCGTCGATGTTTTGACTCAAACGCGTTTAATCACCTGTGCTACGTTCGCGTTATCTGTAACCGCTCCTCCTGTCCTTATCCCGAACCTGAGTGGGCGTCTCACTCGGTTTTACCTAGTGCGGGCGTTTCGCACATCCTGATCCTAGAGTGGGAGTTTCATTCTTTCTTACCTAGTGCGGGTGTTTCGCACATCCTGACCCTAGGGTGGGAGTTTCACTCTTTCTTACCTAGTGCGGGCGTTTCGCACATTCTGATCCTAGAGTGGGAGTTTCACTCTTTCTTACCTAGTGCGGACGTTTCGCACATCCTGATCTTAGAGTGGGAGTTTCACTCTTTCATACCCGGCACAGGCATTTCGTGCATCCTAATCCTAGAGTGGGAGTTTCACTCTTTCTTACCTGGTGCGGGCGTCTCGCACATCCTGACCCTGAGTGGGAGTTTCACTCACAACCAAACCACCGATCCGATTCCCGGAGCCTGTACCGGAACGTATGCACAGTGTGTTGACTTTAGTGTCCGTGCGACACACCGTATATTACCGTCTTCCGAAACTACCGTCCTGCGATTAGTGTCCGTAAGACACACCGTTTCCGAAACTACCGTCCTGTGATTAGTGTCCGTAAGACACACCGTTTCCGAAACTACCGTGCTGCGATTAGTGTCCGTAAGACACTCCGTTTCCGAAACTACCGTCCTGTGTTTAGTGTCCATGAGACACAATTTGTAAAGACCTGTATATATATAGACTAAGTTTGTAAATAAAGTTGTTAAGTGATCGACGCTTTTATATCCGCTGAACCCGGACACCGACGAGCAAACCCGAACCGCCAGACCGACGTCAAGCAGAGCAACGATCAGCAACTACAGACCACCTCGAAAAATGACGAACCGTTACAAACTAATAAAATATCTGGAAACTTCTCCTTTTTTTTTGAAAAATGAGTTTAGATCAAGTGGTTTTTATTTTTTCTTTGTTGTTTCAGGCAACACCTTCGTCGTAAACGTGGCCCTAGCGGATCTCTTAGTGTCAGGTTTGGTGGTTCCAGCTTCAGCAGTGGTAATCCTGGCCGGGCTAAAAGACAGCTTGGCCGTGTGCAGGTTCCAATGGTTCCTGGCGGCCCTGTGTTTCCTCGTCACGGTCCTCTCCCTGGCGGCGGTCGCCGCAGAAAACTACGTCAGGCTGTGCTGTACAGTTACCTTCTACGAAATCTTAACACCCGGCAGGATAACGGTGATACTGTTGTCGTTCTGGAGCGTGTGCGCCATCACGTCCGGCCTCCAGTTCACCTCGGATCTCTCCTTCGACTATTGCAGAAGGACTAATCCAGGTTTGATCCCGTACCAAGCGACCGTAGGCGTAGTGTTCGTTTTCATGCCGATCAGTTTGACGTTCTTCTGTTACGTGCGAACCAGTTACCAAGTCCACATGGCCAAATCCAGGCCAAGTTTTAAGCCCCCCGTCGCGTTCAGCTGGGATTACTCCCTCATGCGGACCAACATGTACAGTTTTTTATTGTTCGTCATGTTTTGGCTACCTTTCGGGGTGGTTTTGGCTATCGGGACGGTCCGAAGGATCCCCGATAGGTTATACTATAATTTAGCCTGGCTTGCCATCAGCAAGTCCTGCATTAACAGTATACTATATTGCCTGATCAATCGCCATTTCCGGGATGCTTACATCAACCTCTTTCACTATTGCTGTTGTAAGACAACCGTGACGTTCTCGCGCAGGCAAAGACCTGAAGGCGTCAGGCCATCCGGCGACGTTCGGGTTCACATAATCCCCGGGTATAATATGTATTGTAGCCCCCAGAGATGTCGAGAGGGTCAGTCGAAACGTTGCTCCAGCCGGGCCAACGGCAGAGATGTTTACGAGTTATGATGAGACGATACCTGCACCACGCTTTCGGGTGTCTGGGTATAGTTAATATTGATTACTTCAGCTGAACGCCTGACTATTAATTACTGAATATGTATATCTTTTTATACGCTTTTATACGTATATGTATCTTAACGTATTTGTAAAACGCACCCGCATGTAACGTAAAGTATTATTTGAAAGACATTCCTCAGTCTGTTTCCTTCAAGTCAAGTTAAAGTCGGGTAGAGTTCAAGTCAACTTATACAACACCATCGCAATCGATGCATCCTGGATCCATTTGCCGAGTGCGATTGCGCACCACTTACATACATGCCTTTCCCAAGCTTTAATTACGTGTAAATTTTAAGGAATTCGGTACAATATCAGTAAAAAAAAGACTGACTGTTGCTACTATGTATTATTACCAGGTATTACTAAGTAAGCACACTGTTGCAGTATTATTTAAAGTATAAGCACAAATTATGTATTTTTTTATAATTCTTGCACGAGTTTAAAACGATTCGGTAATCAAAGGGGGGGGAGGGCAAAAGAATTTACTAATAAAATAAAATTCACGAATATAGCACAATTGTCTTTATAGAAGCCCGAAAATTCGGTACCGACTTTCCGTTACAAAGTCAACGTAATTTTTCTAACCTCAGGCAACAGAAGGTTGCTTAATTTAAAAGTAAATTAAAAGCGCAATGTCACATAAAAATATTCCAACCTTGATTACATCGTCCGCGCCCCACACGTTAGTGGTAGAATCGTCTGACTCGTCTGCGACGTCCAACGAGTATCGACTTCGGCGGAGAGCCGCTGAAGACGAGAAGGCGTTTCGCTATTCCCAGCGACCTCTCTCGTCGAAAGTCACCAACAGCAGTTGTGTAAATTCATACTTTTAAAGTCCGGGCAGACGGGGGAGTAATGGCGGTGAATGTAACCGTCGTTGTCGAACTGACCTTGCGATAACTTCAAGATGGTTGGCCCCAGATATCACCACGAAGGTTTGGGTAGCCAAAAGGGATGATCGTAGTACTCGTGTTAGACGTACTAATAATAACGTTAACAGCAACGCCAAAAATCCAGAAATAGAAGAGAAAAAAAAAACAAAGCCTAATCTCAATTTGCCAGGATTAGACTTCGACAAGCATCAACAATGCTTATAAATACGAAAATCCGGTAACCTGTTTACCATTCGTTTCCAACCCAAGGCATTTTCGGCCTGTTGAATCTCTTAAGACAAAGCGACACGGACCCTCTGCGTTCTAACGAAGAACAGGCAAGGCGACGCTCCTAAAGATGAACGGGCAACATAAAGAGGGGGGGGGTTGATAGAAGAAGACTGTTGACTCGCATGGGAAACGAGGGAGACAATAACAATTCCGTGTTGCCTAGTGAAGGCTCCTGTTTAATTGCGCACAAATTAAACGCGCATGGCAAATAACTGTTCCTCCGAAATGCAGTGTAACTCGAAAAACTGAAAAGGATTTTAACAGCACAAAAGTAAACGGGACCAGGACTAAAAGAAAATATCCACAGGTAAAAGATACCGGGGCGGAAAAGGCCTGAATTAACAGAAGAAACACCATAGTTAGAAATCAAGACGGCGTCAGACTAACGCCATCTTGATTTCAAAAAAATCCAAGCTTGGCAGGATAGTAAGAAACATCCAAAACTCGCTCCGTGGTGCTCCAGGAGATTCCCGACAACGTCGAATATCAGTTCTTTTTTTTCTTTTAGTAAAAACTCCGTTGAACGAGTAAATAACGCCTTGAAACAAAGCAAAGTCGGAAGGCGCGGAGTGATCGCGGATGAAGTCAGTCTCATCCAATAGAAATCGTTAACACTGACTTATGCCCATAAAAGGACATCGTTATGCATTGTTTGGGACGATCAAAAATTTCGCGCAGGCTCTCGGATGGATCAGGGTTGCCACAATAAACTCTAAATTGGCCCAAAACCCAAATGTTGCCAACTTATTTCGTACGAGATTTTTGAAACCCCCTTCTCCCCTGCATTACTGGTCTTGTTGGTGATGTGGTATGTGGTTGCTACTTGACAAAATTCTGCGCAAACAGTGGTGTGAGTGCCGCTCGAGGGCCGGTCAGCGCCGAGGCAGTTGGATGTCGAACGAGGGCCGGTCAGCGCCAAGGAGATAGTGTTGCACGAGGGTCGGTCAACGCCAATACCTAATAGTATAGTAACTAATAGTGTTTTCGATTCATTGCTCTATGGTATACTCTCAGAGTATCTCCATCTTTTATTATTAAATGACGTTCCGTTCAAATGAGATGCGGCAGAGCAATGAATCGAAAACGCTATTAGTAATAGTAATAAATAATCTCGACTCCAAAATATATGTACGAGTATGTTTGGACCGAACCTTTCAAATTTTAATTTGACAATTACACTTTTTAATTTGATATTTACTTACAATGTATTTTCGAAATTAATTATTCTTTGTATTGTTTAGTAAGAATCTGTATATCTGTGGTAATGAGAATTTAATTTATGATAACCACATCCTGTCATTTAACTCAAAGATGAGGTTAAGTGATTTTTTTTTCAAATACTCGACAAAACAACCAGCGTAAAAATATAATACGCACGGCTTTGAAAACGTAGGAAATAAAGCCGGTCGTAAAGTACGAAAATAAAACAGCACTTCCGCTCTAAATCAACAAACGTGAAATTGTCCAGCGTGACAGGAACTCGTTCCAAATTTTTAATGCCACATTTAAACTAGGGTTTTTGTTGATTACCGAATCGCTTTACGTAATAAAAATTATGTTGTCGCTTAATCCGTCCACTCGCACTGTCCTACAAAAGCCACGCAGCCTGTATGTGTTATCTCGTATGTATGTGTATGTAAATTATCTCTTAAGAAAAGCACAAAAGACGTTGTTATATTTTTAGTACGGGGCACCGTTGATTTTTTACACGTATGATTCCTAGACGGTACCCCACGTAACCGTGCACCATCCATCCGCCATGCCACCTTTGAAACGATCGTGTGTAAATTAATTGTAAAACTGGATCCAGGAAGTCATTAAGATAATCGGCCGGATAAAGCGCGGCTTGCAATTAAGAGATAAACGTTTGCTGTTACAAATCGGCCGCACAATTTCCACAACAGACGTTAATTAATGTTGCGCGCAAACTTCCCTTTATTTCAACGTTTCGCGCCCCCATGATTTACGATTGCGAGTAGGGTTTCCGTAAGGCACGAGTGTTTTCGCTTCATTTGGGCGAAATCAAAATGCGAAATTGGCAAACATTTATGACATCTGCTTAAATAGGTCATGGAAAATACAAAAACAAAATTGCCGAGAGTTATTTCATGAAATGCTGTGATTTTAAAATTTACCGCCATACTAAATTGTTATTATCTTGGCAACTGAATTTTCAATAGTTGTTCATCGAAGTCACCTTTAAAACGTGAAATGCACTAAAAATTCTTACGCCAAAATCAAAGTATCCTCATTTATTAAAAATCACACTGTATTTGTTGTGATAAAATCAGTAATCATAAGAGTAAAGAGTGATTTTTAATGGTTGAGTATGATTTGAATTTGGCGCCATACAGTTATTGATATGTTGGCAATGCATTCCTGAATTTTGATTTTTTTTTAATCAATGGCGCTTTAATTAAAGATATTTTTTAATAGTCGTTCAAACAAGCGACGAAAACTAGAAAATACAAAGTACATATTGTCCGTTTACTTGACATCTGCACTGTCAGTGTCAAAATTTGAAAAAGTTCATGATTTTGAGTGTAAACTTGCGGTCAAAAAAAGTGACCCATCACACTGAAATTTAATGACGTTTTGATTATGTATTTACATACTGTGTGCCAGCCTTGCAGTTTTGGAGGTTATGCTAAATGTCGTGTTCCATTTCTATTCTGGTCTTTCCCTCACCTTATGTATTAGCGGCAATACACGTAAGTTGCACTTCATTTAAGTGGACCATTATTCAAAGCAAATAAAATGTGACATAATATGACAGTTCCAATAATTTACTACTTTGACAGATCGAAAGCCAATTTACAATACAAAAAAAGACCGAGTCAGTTTTTTTGACTCCAAGTTTACTCGTACATTCAGTTACTAACATGTCAGTGGATAAAAGCCAGATTAAAGGACGTATTCTGTATCGAAGACGTTAAATTTAAAGGCCTGTTAAATTTTGTTACCGTAGTAACAGCCAATCACAAAACTTTATTTTGAATTTTAACGTAACCTTAAATTTTAACAGCCTGTTAATAAGTTACAGAATGCCACCTTAACCTTGTTTCAAAATTAACAACTCGTGTCTAAAATGTATTAAATTATTATGAATACATTTTAAAATACTGTTAAACAAAACAGGAAATGTCACAAGTGTGCAATGATGCCAACATACTGTCGCGATGAAGGACGGCTGCCTCCACCATGTCACGCTAAGGTCCTTCACCACGTCGCGGTAAGCCTCCACTATGTCGCGACGGTGTGTCCTTAGCCTTTGGGTTGATTGGGGTGCGTAGGTTTATCAGAGGGTAGAGCTTTAAAGACAATGATTTACAAAATTGATACCTCTTTATTTACATCAATGATTAATTTGGTTGAGGGTGGTTTGTCCGTGAAACTTGGGGTGCGGTCCTGGGTCGTTCGCGGCAACTGGGGTTGTTGATTCGACTAATTGTAAGACGGAGCAGCGGGCGACTTTTCCTTAGCCGGGAAGACTGCCGAAGTTCAAGGCCGGTCCGCGACTTGCGTGGTTGGTCTCAATGTTCCTTGGCTGGAGCACGACACGTCCTTACTCAGCCTACGGGGTGATCGGGTTGGAACAGCGGCGGCCGGAGCAGAACTACGGTGATGTCTTCTCTCGGCAGCTGGCCGGAGGGGATGGTCCTCGTACTTCTTTAGGACGAACGGCAATGTTGTCGGCGGCAGTAACAGATGATGGGGGCTGCAGCAATGCTGATGCTGGGGTGGCGACGACGATGAAGCGGGCGGCGACGTCGGCGTTGTTGGCGGCGGCAATGTTGGCGTCCCCTCGTTGGTTGGCACTAGTGCCCCCTGAGTCGGTCCGGTGGAAACGACTGCCTTCCTAATTTTGGCCCGCACTTTAAATACACGTTTTTTGCCTAGTCGCGCGTTGCATTTTTTCATCACCTGCTTTGTGTCCGTTTGCGTCATTCGTATACGCGCGTATCAGCACATGGCCCCGTTTGAAATAAATTCCGCCGATGTGTTATTATGAAATATGAACATTTACGTATCAGTTACCTCCTTATTGTGTTTACATTTCAACACGGTCGTAAGCTGCCCTCAATTACACAAGTCCGCGTTCAAATACTTTTTATGATTTTTATCCGCGGAACATAGAAAAAAACCCCTTGTGGTTTTTAGAAAATTCCCCCTCGTGACATTACTATCAGTTTGATAGTGTAGATGTCAAGTAAACGGACTATACAACAACAATAACCTAATAATTCTGCATTTTTTTTCCAGTTTAGTAAAATTCACATTAAATACCTTAGAAACTGCGCGCCAAATTTAAACATCTGCCGGACATATTCGAGGTGATATTAGCCGCTTTCCCGTTACCTACTTTGTGCACGCAAATGAGCACAAAAGTGCAAAAAATCACGAAGCGCACGTTCCAGTAAGGCAGGTTTCCATATATTAATACAAGAACATCGTGCGTTTAAAACCTAATTCTACTTGAAACGCA
The DNA here is from genome assembly GCA_033060865.1 of Dorcus hopei. Lineage (NCBI taxonomy): Eukaryota > Metazoa > Arthropoda > Insecta > Coleoptera > Lucanidae > Dorcus > Dorcus hopei. Next base: position 69,182,990 of record CM065425.1, on the reverse strand, counting down.
AAATTCAGAGCTAATTGGAAAACGCCTATAGCTTGCGTAGAATACGCCTTTTTGTCTTGTCGGCAAATGCCATTTCAGACGGTTTGCTAAGTATTTGTAGCTGGGTCTCAGTCATTACACAGCACAAACATCCATGGCCATGATAGATAGGATTCGAACCTATGCCACCGAGCGACACGACTTCCAAAGTCGGCTAGGCTAACCGCTGAGCCACTCGGCGACTCCTACGTGATGTTAAAGATAAAGATCGACGAAACGACACTAAGGGTGTTTTAAAGATATACTTACAAGAAGTTTTAAATGACTTTTAAAATCCTTTGGGCCAAATCTAACTTGAAGAATTCAAAACTATTATTTTGCACAGTATATTGGGGAAACGTATTCGGCTATTTTTATCATTTATTGCGAATGGCGACTGTGACCGACGACCGACGTACTAGTTGCTCTTTCTCCTTCGATTATTGCCTGACAAACTGCGGAAAGCAAATACAGCTGATGCTCGATAACGTGATCGAATTAAAACCAAGCATGTTGACGTTATCGAATTATTTACATTAGCGAGTGTAACTTTATAAATGTGAGTACTATACAAAAAAAAAAAAACGGTGAATAAGGGTTGGCATGATTTTGTGAGTGCCAGTAGTAAACATTCTCGAGGACCGAGTTACAATAAACATTCATTCACCCTTTGGTTAGACCTCTCTTTCCCTGCTTTCTTTCTCTCTTTCTCGACCACTGCGGAGCTGAGGGTAAACGTCTTAACATCTGGGCTTCGCTTTTCGATTCGATAAGGATGTCATGCAAAATTACAAATAACCATTTACGAGCATCTACTCAAGACTATAGGACTTATTTACTCACCGGGGCCTCCCGGCCACGCCCCCTCCAGCGGAAGCTCCCTTCTGGGATGCGAATTCACGGAGAAGGTGTCCTCGAATGTCCATCTTCGTACTTCGCATGCATAAAGATAAACCCCAGGTGAATGTTAGCATACCTTGCCTTCTGAGCGTACGTTCTCAAAACCATTGGTGCTACTGCCTCCTACAGTGATAGCTACACCGGCCCAAGCACAGTCAACACCAAGTCATGACCGTTTTTGAAAGCACAAGGCAATCACCTGGTCAGGTATACAACTAGTTGTTTCTCCGGCATTTACTACTCACGCCTCTGCAGTTAGCGGATAAGGTCAAATGCCGTATGCAGGTGGAGTGATCTACTACTCTCTCCGATTATCGGCGAATAAAGAGCGATCACCCTTATGATAGAATGCCCAATCTCTTACTCTCTGTCCGAACCATCAGCGGACACCACGTGATTAGCACCTTACTCTGCCTCAGAGTATCATCTATCATCAGCAATCCTTAACTCTTGCACAATTAATTCATCACATGTCATTACAATTTATTACAACACTCGCGAGCCTGTTTGCGTAATTAGCGCAACTTTACCAAGACGTTCGCCCTCCAAGGACCGCCGCCGGAGACTAAAGTGCCTAGCATCTTTCTTTCCTTCCATCCCTCTGCCTGAGACGCACTCCGTATCATATTACCAAACCATAGACAAAATAAACAAACGTGCTTATTTTACAAAAGAATTTAAATGCGTGCGTTACCGCAATTTAAATCAAAATAATCCGACCTTGATTACATCCTCGCGCCTCCAACGTCAATGCCCGTAGAATATCGAATCCGGTGGAGGACCACTGAAGCCAAGACGGCGTATCGCAATTCCCAGCGACCTCTCACGACGAAATTCACCAACAGCGGTTGGGTGAGTTCAAGTCCGGACAGACGGGGGAGTAATGGCGGTAAATGTAACCGTTGTCGCACTGACCTTGCGGTAACTTCAAGATGGAGGGGCCCCCGAAATCAACACCAGCGGTTTGGGTAGCCAAAGATGCGATGATCGTAATAAACATAATAAATCGAAGGGTAGAAGGAAGAGCAACAAACAATAAAACGTAAAACCAATACAAACAAAAAAAAACTTATGTCAAACTGCTGGGACTAGGCTTGGACCAAGGATACTAAACTCTTTATAGGATGGCTCATTCCCTATGCTGCAATGTAAGTCCGTTCCCCTCCACACGTGACGTCACTAACGGGCCTCGCTTACTTAAATTACCGGATGATGGCGTTTTACGTAAAACAATGTCACCCAAGTTTAAATTAAATTTACTTGCCTCTGCTTACCACGCTTCAGGATGACAAGCTTCTGCCGATTCTTCGATCAGCTGTGCCCCAGCTAGCAACAGTGGAAATGGGGCAGGTTAACTTAAGGTGGTAAACTTATAAAGGGCGCCAGAAGACGATTTAAATCAACTGAACGTAATTCGCCTGGCCGACGTCTCCAATCGACCAGATCGTGCAGAAAGTGAAACTCTAATAAATCAGAGGCGAGAATCTTACTCACTGTGTGTATGAAAGTAGAAATTAAACTAGAAGCTAAAGTTAACACAATTTATTGCACAAGTAAAAAAAAGGAAAACACTTTATGCCGTTACAAAAGAGAACTTATTCTCTAGTTCTACAAATTAAATTCGCATGAAGAGGCCTTAATTCGCTCTTAAAAATGCATGCGCAATAAAAGTCAAAAGGTTACCTCGCGACCGATATCTGACATGTACCGTCTTTGCTGTGAAGTTGGCTGTCACTACGCCATCTAGTGGTCCTGTCCGAGTCGATGATCGGTAGGTTTCAAAATGGCGTACCCACGCTACTCGGGGAACGGCAGACGTACAACAAGAATTTGTCGGGGCACCAACACTCGATAAACGGAGAAATCCCTCGCGTGTAAGCTTGCGCTGTAACTTGCGCCCAAACGGAAAAGCCTACATAAAAGAAATGATTTTCGTTAGCGGCCATTGTTGGCCCGTCTGTCGGTATGTGTCGTCGTATTTTTACCTGAGAGAACTGGAGCCTCAGGCTTGGTAAGGAGATTAAAACAGTCTCCAATCGCTGCTCGGCAGTGTCAAATGGTATTCCAGCAAAGCTGCTATCGATTTACTTCTCCAAATGAGCAAGAATTCCGTTAAATTCAACACACACGAAAAACACGACACACCGGCACAAAGCTCGAACAAGAAAGAGGACGCGGCCAGGTTGGAGATGAAGCAGGTCGCTTCGATGCGTAGGAATTACCGACGATAACCAATGACAGGCGGCCTGAGAGTCACATGGGCCTTTATGACCTATAAGAACTCAACGATCACAGTACGCAGGTTTTCCCCCATAGCGATGTAAAGGAGGGGCATCAGGGTAGCCAACGATGTTAAAACGAAATTGTAAGCCGGTATATTGCCACTACATTTTAGCGGGAAATTTAACTGTAACAACAAACATTGTTTGAAATCTGCACAAAAGAGAATTTCTAACTCTTAACAAACTGCTGGGACTAGGCTTGGACAAGTGCAGGGGTGACGATTTTAAAAATCCGGTACTCAAAGTACCGTAAATATTCATCTCCAGGCGTTTTCAGCTAAATGAATTGCAAAGCACAAAACCACAACAATGGCACCACACGTGCACACCCTACAACGAGCCACGAAGGACTGGCCAGCGTGCAAGCATTTTCAGCGCATGTAAGATATCAAGAGTGTGTTGATAGAAGAGCAGAATTAACTCACTTTAGGACAGAGGGAGATGGCAACAATTCCGTATTGCGTAGTGCAGGCTCTCGTTTAACGGCGTACAAATGAAACGCGCATGGCCGAATAACGGACACTTCATGTTTCATCTCGCAATACAGGGTGTCTGACAATACTAAAAAGGATTTTAACGAGATTTTCACCCGTAACACCGTTGTATTTATTACCACTATATTCTGATTTAAAACAAAATAATGTATGATAAACAAACGTCATCAGTAACAACGTTGCCAATTTAATTTAATTTTACTTTCTATTGGCTATGCTCTAAAAACAATCGCAACAGATTACGTCATTATTATCATTGTTGCCAAATTTGCCGTCTATTGGAAACATGAAGAGATGGATTACGTTGTTGACGAGATTCAATCACTGTTAATCTTTTATTTATTAATGTTTGTCATGCGTTGAGCATCTTTTGTGTTTCTTAGCAATTTGTTTATTAAAAAGCACTTTGTTTTAACGCGACCTTCATTTACTCGCCATCTTGTTACACATGCGCATAAAAATACCTCTCCAAAAATACGGCATTGGTAATAATTTTAATTGTGTTAAAGTGCAATGTATCCAAATCTCAAACAATTTCAATTTGCTCTTATTTTTAATTAAATAAGTTTTATTATATTTAAATAATGAAAGTTTCCGCTGCGTTCCGATTTAAGTCAAAATAAATTATAGTAAACAAACGTCATCAGTAACCACGTTGCCAAATTAATTATTTTTTCAAAACTGTGACAGTGTGACATTAATTTTATTAGAAGTATTCACCTTTTTTCAATATTATTTTCAGAAAATTTTATCACTTGATTCGTTTATTTGTTTATTATAAAAACGTGAACTTTCTATTGGGTATGGTTTAAAAATAATCGTAACCTACTATGTCCAAATTTGCTAAATATTGGTAACCTGAAAGATGGATTACATAGTTGACGACCACGTTGCCAAATTTATCTAAATTTCCCGGATTTAAAGATTTGTTTGTATTTTTAATTTAATTTTATGATACAATTTAAAAATAAAGAGTTTCGGTTCCATTATTAATTATTACAGTATTCTGATTTAAGACAAAATAAATTATAATAAACTAACGCCAACAGCAACAACCTTGTCGAATTAATTTTCTTTTTTCAAAAATGCGACAGCAAATCTTATTATTTGTTTCATTTATATTCTTTGAGTTTCTATTGGGTATGTCCTAAGAACAATCACAATCGATTATGTCGTCATCATCATTGCTGTCAAATTTAGCACAAACATGAAGGTATGACGACAACATTATCGACAACAACGCTGCCAAATTTAACTAAATTTCCCAGATTTAAAGATTTAATCCCAATTTGTCTTTCTTTTTAATTTGACGATATAATTTAAAAACAAGAAGATTTAAACCAAAATCAATTTATTGTAGTAAGCAAACGTCATCAGCAACAACGTTGCCAAATTAATTATTACGACATTATGGAAAATTTCCAGCAAATTTTATCGTTTTCTTCGTTCATTCACTGAACAACTTTTTTGGTGGCCACTTAATTTGGAAGTTGGTGATTTTATTACCATAATTAAACCAATAATAAAGTATGGGTATATTTTCTAATGATAAAATACGTAAATGTCTATCGGGTATGCCACATTTTGATTTCGCCCAACGCAATCGAGTCTTGCCCATTTTTCCCCAATCGCTTACCTCTCGATGATTGCTTTGGGTTTTGAGAAAAAAAAATTCAAAATTACGGACCCAAACCCTGAGTGCCTATCGCTATTACTAGAGTTGTCTTTTACTTTGACATAGACAATACGGAAGTTATTATGAAAATAGTATTTTTGATCAAGACGTTATTTTACGACACCGCACCAAACAAACCGATGTGGATTTCTTACATCGTAATGACAAAAAAAAAAACAACTAAGTGTACATAATATATAAATGTAATTAATTCTATACGTGTCTTTCCATGTTTTAGTTACTAGATAAGTAAATAGGCACATGTACAGTTACATACATATTAGGACAACGTCGCGTCGGGGCGATGGTGTTTTTACGGTGAAATCTACTTTCGAATGTTTTCTGCATCGCGGATTTTCACGCCAACTCAATTATAGGAATACGGGCGGAAGTTCGGATGATTTGAATTTCGCACGCGACCCCTCAGAGATTCATTTACCCTTCAGTGAAACACTTATTTTATTTCGGAACGGAATGGGAACAATTTCATCACCGATTAGTTTACTCGACGAGATAATTGGATTATTTTTTTTTTAGGTAAAGAATGAGTTAACAATTGATTGATCAAAAGATGGCGCATAAAAACACCATCGCTTAGACCATGTAAAGTGAACCGCACCACTACATAAATAAATGTTTCTCTAACATACACACACACTTGTATACTACATACATACATAGGTAGATTAAGGTAAATAGAGCAACCGCAGCAGTATATATTCTTAACTAAAACATGGTCATTAAATTAAGTGTTGCCTTCTTCCCAGCTGTGATTTCTCTAACGAAGAATAGACACAATTATTAAGTATTTAATGTGATACGGGACCATTGTGTAAAATGGCTTGTCGGTGACTTGTGATCGCTTCTGTAATTAATTAATGCTGCTTTCAACTAAAGCCGTTCGAAGATGCGCGCGCTGTTAGTGCAATTTACGTCGCGACGTAAGTCCTACCAACAGCAATCTGCCGCCAACTACAAAAATTGTAACACTCCTATACATTTCAGATGATTACAACGAAGCAACTAACTCTTTGACCACTACATTTTCTATAACCACAAAACAAATTGCACCACGTTCATGCATATCCACAACACATACTTAATAGTAACGGAGGTATTGTATTGTAAATAATTAGTTGAAGTGCAGTAATTTTACGAATGAAGTTTTTTTTCGGTTACTGTAACTGTCCAGACTTACCGTGAAAATATTGTAATACTGTCTTGTATATACAGGTCGCTAACGTGTGTATCAATGTGTATGTGTTCAATGTGCAAGTTCTCTTTTGGTTTTTCGGTTTTTTAATGACTGTACATACTTATAGGCGAAATGTATAACGATGAGCTAACGCAGGACAGATGCTACGCGCAATACTCGCATCGTAGTGTTTATGGACACCTGTATGTCAGTTCTTGCTTGCGACCATAGTTGACAAATTGAAAAAACTCTAATCGATTGAATTTTGGATAATGACTTGCCACTTAATTTTGTTTTGTCTTTAATTGTAAACAATAAGATTTTTTTCCTCTTTTAAATCAGGTATAAGAATTTTAAAGTAGTGGTGAATTCGTAAGGAGGCAAAATGTCAAATTATGAATTTCATTGCCTTCAGAAAATATTGTTTGTTATCACTGATTATATAAAAAAATTTGAAGCTAATGAAATTCAAAACTTGTAGTACGTTTAGGCGTTTGATTCTTTATGAGGATTTCGATGAGAAAACATTATTATCCTAAAGTGGAACGTTTGGGGATTTCTCTGAAGCAGGTCAAGTTTCTTTGAGAGGTCTGTTTAAAGGTTGCAAAATTTCACTTGCAGAATGAAACACTTGATTAAAATTCTTAAAAATTTTGAGGCACTTTAAAAATGAGATAAAAATATCTTGCTGAGGCAGAAAAAAAAGGCCAAAAGGTCACTTTACTCTGACTTGTTCAGGATTGCCAAATTCAATAAATATTACAATTATTTTCCCCGGAATTTTCAGAAGCTTTCTTTTCTTTCTCTGGGGCTATAAATTACGGAGTACTTTTCAGTACTCATGTTCAGTTTACATGTAGTTTATAAAAGAACCTTGTCGCATACATTCTTCAAGTCTATGTATAAAGAAAGTGAGTCCTTTTTTCCGCGTTTCTTTACTAGACGAGTTTCTTTCTGTGTTCTTTATTTTCTCAGCCAGGTCCCTTTTGGTTTTCTTTCTTTTCTTATTAAATGAGCTCCACCAGTTTCCTTTCTGTTTTCTTTCTCTTCTTTTATCTTTTTTCCTCACTAAGTAAATCTCCTAATTCTCTCCTGTTTTCCTTCTTTTCTAAGTGTGCTTCCAGGAGTCCTTTCTTTTTTTTTTCTTTCTCACTATTTAAGTCTCCAGACTCTTTTTGTTTTCCTTCTTTTTGAGATTTTCTCAGTCTGCTTCTAGGGGCCTTTCTGTTTTCTTTTTTCCTCACTAAATGGTCTCCAGATTCCTTTCTGGTTTCTTTCTTTTCTCTCTTGCTCATTAAGAGAGTTTCCAAGTGCCTTTTTATTTTCTATCTCATTATCTTTGTAAATAAAAAGTAGGGCGTAAATAAGCAAGAGCAGCAAACCAAAAAAAAGAGTTTCCATTTCCTGGAACTTCATATTTCTTAATATTTCTTTCTAAATTGTTCTCTTTTAATTCTTGTGGCTTAACTTGCGACCTTAAATTGGCCTAAATTTCAGATTGAACTTTGACTTTCCTGCTTCTTCGACAGGTATGCGACTGAGTGCATCAGCATGATTATGTTTCCTCCCTGGCTTATGATGAATTTCAAAATCATATTCGGACAAATGCAAGGACCATCCAGCTAGACGTGAAGTGGAGTCCTTCAATGAAAAGAGCCATTTTAAAGGTCGGTGATCGGTGTAAATGGTGAACTTCTTTCCATAGAGGTAGCACCTGAAGTGTTTTATGGCCCATACGACCGCTAAGCACTCTTGTTCCGTCACCGAATAATTCTTTTCTGCTCGGTTCGTTTGTCTGCTAGCATAGCCTATAGCTTTTTCGGCTCCTTTAACTTCTTGACTGAGAATAGCTCCTAGAGCTATTCCTGATGCGACCGTTGATAATACGAATGGTTTGTTGAAATCCGGATAAATGAACACTGGTGGGGTACATAATCTTTCCTTCAAGCAACGCAACGCCCACTTCATATAGGCCTAAGCTAGATAGCGGGGAACATTGACATTTCGGGGTACTCCAAGATTTTCGGGGGACTCGGTCAGTATGCGTCTCGCCGTTGAACTGTTATAAATAAAAAACATTGTGCTAAGACATAGCATTTGATTTACCAATATAATCTTGTCTTGAACGCCTGAACGGTCCAGTGGTAAGAGGACCGGCCTTGCAATCGCATGGTTGTCGGTTCGAATCGCACTCGGGATTTTTCTCGGGGGTGGTCGGTATCGACTTTAGGCACCCTTCAGTGTCGAGGATAAAATTCGACACTGTTTCCCCTTAAACGGCGAGAAGGTTGGAAGTAACAAAGCCATGGAACACTTTACACACACTCAAATACACTCCCGCTGTTGAGGTCCTGACAAGTCTTTGACTTAGGACCCCGTTGGGCAACCACCACAGACAAAAAAAATGGTATTGCCTTATGGGAAAACTCTGGTATAAACTTCCTATAAAATCCAACAAGTCCCAAAAATGCTCGTACGTCCTTCACAGTTTTTGGTCGTGGATATTGTTTCACTACTTTAATTTTCTCTGGCCTCTGGGTCCGGTTTTACTCCTTTCTTGGAAATCATGTAACCTAAGTACTTCAATGGTAACGAATTTATACTTGGGTGGCTTTAACTTCAAATTTCCTTGCGCTAACCTTTTAAATACTTCTTCAAGTCTCTCTAGGTGTTGTTCGAATGTTCTGCTGAAGACAATTATATCGTCTTGGTAAACCAGACATTGTTCTCCTATCATTCCTGACAACACTGAGTACATTAATCTTTGGAATGTGCATGAAGCATTTACTAATCCAAATGGCATACGCAGACATTCGTAATGCCCATCAGGAGTTGAGAATACATCGACTTCCATTTGCTAATAACCACTGGCTAAGTCAAGTGTGAAGAAATATTTAGCATTTCCAAATTGACTGGTGCTGACCAAGGTGAAGTAGACTCCTTAATAACCTTTTGATCTAACATCTCTTCAATTTGATTTTTCAGCTCCATCCACTGACTAAACGGTACACGAGACGGTGCCTTCGTAATTGGCGGACCTCTTCCATCATAATCCGATGTCTCATCTCGGCCAAGGCTTTTGATAAGGCGAGAGCCGCTGTTACGCTTACTTACATAATCTTTAGGTGGGCGAATTCTCCGCGGTCGCGTTGTATTGAATTTAACTTACGTGTTGAGCTTTATAATTATGATTCTTACATCTTTGATTTTATTTTTTAAATTAAGTATCGAATTTTCTTTTCTGATTTGTTTTGTCTCACTAAGTGAGTCTGCAGATCCTCTTTTGTTTTCCTTCTTTTCTATCTTTCGCCATTAACTCTGCTTCTTGGAGCCCTTTCTTTTTCTCTCTTTTTTGTTTTTTTTCTCATTACATGAGTCTCCAGATTCTTTCATGTTTTCCGTCTTTTCTGAATTCTCTCAGTGTGCTTCTAGGAAACAGTTTTGTTTTCTTTTTTTTGTCGCTAAATGGTTTCCAGATCCATTTCTGTTTTCTTCTTTTTGCGTTTATCGTTAAATAAGTTTCTAGGTGCTTCTTTATTTGCTTTCTTAGTTAAGTGAGTAATAATAATAATAATAATAGTATCGACTCTATTCTTCCGGACCAGCTGATACCTTCATCACGTAATAAGAAGTGGCAGCTGTACTGGACGAGATTAATTATTGTAAAACTTTATCGCAGTTTAACTGCTTTATTTACAAAACGTTGTCGCATTGTATTCTTCACTCAGTGCCGTAACACGCTTTAGTAACAATTTTGCTCGTTTAATTTCGTCGTTATTTTGCGGAGACTAGCACGTTGGCCAGCGACCAACGAAACACGTCATGATGACAGGTGACAACATAATGATAGATGTCAGAAACATCAAATTGAGAAACGTCAAAGTGACAGCTATTAGAAACGTCAAGGTGATGGCGCTAATTTCGTTACTTTTCGACCAATGGCATTCAAATGGCGTCACTATTTTCGACTGTAGGTAAAAACTTTAAAAATAAATTAAATGAAAATCTTTTCTTGGTAAAATCGACCGTAAAAATCGATTTGAACTTAAAAAAAATAATGAAACAGCAAACATTGAGACGCAAATTAATTGTAATGAAATCGTTCGACTGCGCTACCACAGATGGCGCTGCTCTATCTCACCACATCCGGAAAAGACTCAAAGTTAATCCTTGGCTGAAGAAGGAGAGGGAAACAAAATTAATAAATAAAAAAGATGAAATTCAACGCAAAAATCGATTTTGCAATTTATAAAAAGAAAACAGAAGAAGAGAATGACAAGAAGATGAATTGTAATGAAATCGTTCTCCCACCCTACCACAGATGGCGCTCACTTCGTCACTTGTCATTAGTTTGCACTGGATACGACAAGTTTGAGAAAAAAAATTAAGTTCAACTCTCGGTGAAGTAGATCGTAAAAAGTCGATTTAAATTTCGAAAATGGCGAACAATTAATTTTTCTGCCGTCATACTTCCTCAGCTCCTCAACAGATGGCGCTGCTAATTCGTTCTTCACTAGTTCTTCATAAAGTCCCTAGATAGCTAAAGTACAGCTATTCATTAGTCGATGTAAATCATAGATTATAGATTACTATTATAAATCTAAATTTGACTCGGTAGCTCATTAGCGCCGTGCCTCGTTTCCAAGGTTTCGCGCGTTTATTTTGACTCAAAATGGCGTTCTATCTAGGGACTTTAGTTCTTCATCATGACGACAACAAAATGACAGATGTCAGAAACGTTAAATTCAGAAACGTCAGTGACAGCCGTCGGAAACATCAAAATGACAGCTGTCAGAAACATTAAAATAACAGGGGCCGAATTCTTGAAATCATTCGACAAATGTCGTATGCGACATGACGTCAAAATGACGTAGACTCTCATACAAAACTATACAAATCGTTCGAGAATTACGTCATTTTGACGTCATGTCGCATACGACATGATGTCGAATGATTTCAAGAATTGGGCCCCAGGGTTGCGTTCATAAACTATACTGTGGAGAGCAAAACTTGGGCGTGTAATCGTATCTTTCTCATTCACGATTTTTAACACGTTTTGTGTCTCGCTCACCTGTTTCAAGACGACTCGTGTTTACATGGCAACGATCGGATTTTTCACACTCTCCTTACTTACAACAAGTGGGACGTGAAAAGTCTGTTGTGATGGAAATAATGTAAACAAAAGACGTCTTGAAACAGATGAGCGAGACGCAAAATATGTTAAAAATCGTGAGTGAGAAAGACGCGATTACACGACCAAGATGCACTCGAATGTATAGTTTCCGAAAGCAACCCAAACACAAAAGTCAGATTGACAACGTCAGATAAATAAAGTCGGGTGAAGCGTTACGTAGACGTTTGCGTAACAAAGCAACGATGACGATCGTCGCAAATAAACAAAAGTAAGGCCGCCCCTTGACGAATTAAAGTAAAACCGTATTCGATCTTGATTGGCCCGCAAATAAGATCGCATTCTCAAATTTGGTCGCCGAGACAACCTCCGCCTCCGGAGTAAACACATAAAGACTGCCCCCCGACGAATGAGATATAGCTCTGATCATCGATGATTCGTTTACAGTGGCGGGGCAAGACCTAAATTTGATGTGGGTAAAATAAATTTTGCGAGGCCCTCTGGTAGTGCAAGAGGACGGATTTTACATAAAATTTCTCATGAGTTAAAGAAAGCTGCATAAACCTTCGAGACGCGAGGCCCCTCGGACCGCGAAGTCGTAGGCGATGGCCCACGTCGCCTACGCCTTACGCCGCTTCTGTTCGTTTACACCCTTAGACCAATAAAGCAGAATTACTTCACCCCCGCTATGAAAAAGCCCTATAAAAACGAGAGCGCAGGCCGCTCTAGCTTTAGTTGATCTTGTGCACTCAAGTGTCCGGAATACTCATCCAAAGCCTCCCTTGCATTAATTGCCAGGAACCACACGCACAATCCTTCCGTGCAAATCATTGAGGGAAGCACATCCAAAGCCTCCTGTGCATTAATTGTCACTCTTGCGTGCAAACCATTGTCGGAAGTACATCTAAAGCCTCCCGTGCATTAATTGACTTCATTTGACTTTATATTGTTTATTGTTAAAGTTCAAGATGAGCCTTTAGATTAACTAATCATAAGTGTTTAGTGAAGAAAAGAAATGTCGAAAGTGGGTGGCTGGACTTAGTTAATTCAAAAGCCAAAATCTGTCAAGAAGAAGAGGAAGTCTCCAGATTCCTTTCCGTTTGCTTTTTTTCTAAATTTACTTAGTGTGCTTCTCTTTTTTTTGTTTTTCTTGCAAATTGTGTCCAGATTCCTTTTTGTTTTCTTTCTTTTTTGTATTACTCATTAAGTGAGTTTCTAGGTGCTTTTTTATATTATTTTTTATTATCTTCTTTTCTCATTAAGTGAGTTTCCGAGTTTCTTTTCTAATTTGTTTTTTTTTTCTCATTAAGTGAGTCTCCAGATTCTCTTCTATTTTCCTTCTTTTCTTCTTTTCCGTCCTCATTAACTGTCTCCAGGAGCCCAACTTTTTTCTTTCTTTTATGCCTTTTCTCACTACTTGACTTTCCAGATTCTTTTTTATTTTCCTTCTTTTCTAAGTTTCCTCAGTGTGCTCCTAAGAGCATTTCTATTTTCTTGGTTTCCCGTTTTTTGTTTTCAGTAAGTAGTCTCCACATTCCTTTCTGTTTCCTTTCTTTCCTGTGTCTGTCATTAAGTGACTTTCTAGGTGCCGTTTTATTTTCTTTCTTTATGTTATTTCTCACTAAATGAGTCTCCATTTTCCTTCCTTTTTGTATTTTCTCACTTAGTATGTTACTAGTTGCCCCTCTGCTTTCTCTCACTGGGTCTTCAAGCTCCTCTTTTCTATTTCTTCTTAATGAGTATTGGTTCAAGGTCTTTGTTGAAATAAAACTGAAATAAACAATTATGACGAACTTTTCAGGATGCCACGCGAAAGCCCCTTTATTTAAGGTGATTTCTCGCGACATACCAAAACATACCGGTATGGTTACATTCGGTTACATTTTGTTACCTTGTTGCTTTATATCTCACTTTAATTTTTAATACATTTTACATGATACCGCCTTTCTTGCTAAAAGGGTCCAGTTATTATATGAGAATACGGAATCTGAGGCAACTGTCAACGTACAGCGAAATGTTGACTTTTGATTTCCACAATTCTCCGATCATTTATAATAATTATATATTTTGTTACAAATTTATAGTTATAGATGTATAACGTAACATAACATACATACCGTAGGTTACACAGCTTGCGCTTTGGGTTACCTACAGTTACATGCAGTAAGTATTTTAACTACGTCATAATGTACGTCATACTATTCTCTCCTCCAGTGGTATCATTCGCTAAAATGGAGCGGTATGTTAAAGTGTTGTAACACAATGATACCGGTATGTCGCGAAAAATCGCCTTTAGTCGATCAATTCGTTATAGGTGTACCTTAAGTTTGGAAAGTATCGTTCCTAATAAGAAATTTTTGAATTACCTAATAAAAAAAATCGCAGAAATTTTTTGAAGCTTTAAAATGTCAAAGACTGATGTAATTATCATTGTGTTAACTAAAAAAAAGACATTCTTTAATACACTGTAAATAAACTGAGTACGTCTGTCTTGCGTCGGCGTCCTTTTTTTTTGTTTTAATTTTCTTTCGACCTCTCTGATCGAGGATAAGCGGTATTCTAAATGGAACATGTATTCTTATATTAAATAAATGTTGTGATATAAATCTGTATAAATATGAAGAAGAAAAAAATAAAATAAAGAAGATATCTGTCCATACGAAAAGTCACTGTATAAATACAAGTTTATTTATCGTTTCTTTTTTCTTAAATAAGTACAACAACATCCGTAAGTACACATAGTAATTAAAAAAAAAAAAAAAAAACGGCACAATGTTTATATTTTAGAGGACGTTGTTTGTATTATAAGCGTTTCGTTGCAATGGCTTTTGTGTGCCACTCTTGTAAATTATATGTCTATTGAATGTAGATTTTATAAGTTGTAATAAAAAGTTTTGAGAAAATTGGAACGACACCTTTGATTCCTCCCAACACATTTTACTATGTAGTTCAACGACTAAAAGTACCTACCCTGAGAATTTTAATAATTGTTTCCTCCATTCAATTAGCAGGTCTTAGAATGTTGTAACGCGCCCACTAATAAAACCCTTGTTTGTTGACTGTTACGTACAACTAAATAAGCAATAAAAAATGTACAAACAACCACAACTTAAAATTTATGGCTAAAGAATGACTGTCCAGACCGTTTACCTAGATTCCCGAGAAGAAGGCCATCCAGATGTTCTACTACAGCTGTGCATGCGTCCTTAACTACGCTACATGCTTACTGTGATTTACTTGCCGGCCGGAGCTAGTTGTTAATATCTACGAATTGGGTTACGGTTGAATGGCACTTGCGGGGATCCGCTTTAATTAATAATCCTTTTTGATTATGGCTCGTGATCGTTGTGAATAGGAAACTACGTCGTGATAACCCGTTCTCTTGGTGCAGACGGTGAAAACTCTTGAAAGGACAAGGTGCTAATTACGTTAAATGAAATACGAACTTAGATTTATTTATTGAAAAAAAAAAATGGGAAAAACTCCTGATATCAGCCTCCGTGGGGTCTGATATCGTGAGCGGAAAACCCTTGCGTTTGAAATCAATACAACTAAACAAAAATTACGATTTTCAGAAAGTACAGTATAACTCGCTTTCGCTTTTTAATGTCGGCGCGATCTACTTTCTTTCGATTCACACCGTTGGTGGTTTAACGTCTACACAGATATTTGTTGGAGAGCTCTGCTCCTTAATTGGATTCACAATTAATTGAAATTCAACTTAGCTCGAGTCTTGGTACTAGCTTTGTCACTTCTGATCGTACTCTAAGACTTCTTATATTTAATAAACCAACGCACAAGGGTGGGATTACAGTGTACTTAATTAATGGAGTTAATTAACGAATTAATTAGATGTTTTGGAGAAGTATGTGATACAAAATGCCGCCTTCAGCGATCAATTTGCAAGTAAATCGGTAGCAATCAGGGACTCCCGTAGGAGGTGTTTGATTCCTATCTCTAGCTAACCTGATTAATAAGGTAGAGTGTAGTGAGCCGATACTACTGCTACTCCTCTCACCAGAGCGTTAATTAAGGTCGAAATAGTAGGAGTTTTTCTCGGCTACTTTCGCCTTGCTTCGAGGATGGTACTCTGTAGCCGCCTGCCTGGATCTAAAGTTCCTCTATTTGTCGCTCTTTCGCCGTCTAACCTATCTAATTAATTTATAGCGCAAGAACTCAGTTTTTTGACTGCTTTTTTGCACTCCACTATGGATGGTTTTGGCATTGCAGTTTCTAGGAAATCGTTTCTAATTAACCGGCAAATCTCTCGGCAAAAACCACAGTTCGTCCCACACACATACAGGGTGTGAAAGAAACTTTGTTAAGAAGATGGCTAGGAATAGTAGTTCAAATTGTTTAATTTCGTGATTCAACGAAATTCGTGGAGACAGTTTAATTGTCTTGATTTCTGAGTTAAATTGTGCTGGCACGCTTGGTTCCAACGGCAGATATAATTGCCTCACGCCAGTGATTGATATTGGCGACTTCCCTGTACAAATCGAAAACAACCGTTAGCGTGTTTCCAACTTGCCGGAGAAAGTCCCCAAGGGTCGAATTACTTCTAAAAGTACACTGTATTGAATTCCCAGGTAGATTGGGGAATAGTTAATTGCTGTTGGTTGATTAAATTACAGAATTAAAGAAACAATGACCAATAAATTTTTCTAAGATGAATATCACTAGTGAGTTTTAATACTCGCTGAAATGTAAATAAAAATAGTTTGATTAAGTTATCTAAAGGCAATGTCAGTTACCTAAAGCCGTATAATCCGTGTCACATCCGCACACTATGCACTCTGATTAAAACACTCCCGTCGCGACGCACACGTATTTGTTTTAATTGCCTTTCTTAACACACTGTATTTAAACCGTACGGGAATAAATGATTTATCTAGGAAATGAATAAAGACTACAAGCGCTTAAGGAAAAACAGCCACGCCAAATTAGAATTGAACGGAACCGTTCTCAGTAAAGCGTCAATGCTATCTGCCTGTTTTTCGCGTCCCGTACTTTCAAGAAAACAATTAAAACACACCCCCTCGGACTTTGCAGCGAAATTCTGAAATCACTTCGACCAATCGTAGTCGTAGTTCGAGTTCACACTCACGCCTATTCCAGATGCCCAAAACTGTATCAAGAGACACCCCATTAACTTATCAGGAATACTCGCTGTTTGTCTGTCGCAAATGAAGCCCCCATAAATTTAACTATTCAAGTGTAACAGCTGACATTTTTAAAGTATCTGTTGCCTGACTGAAAGGACCCAGACTACAGCGAAGGTTTCACTTGCCATGTAATTTGATATCTTTAAGCACATGGAACATTTATCTGCAATTTTAACGCGACAAAATGTGTACAAAAATCTAAGAACCCAATTTAAAACGTCAAATAGATTTGTTTTATGACGTCTGTGCGACTATAGTGCTTCGAATGTCGCCAGTTTAGAGACAGAACAGACAAGCGCGAAATGCTTCAACATGGCCGTAATTTGATCTCTTCCTATATCTGACATGTACTAAAAATTTAGAAAGCACCAAGCTACATGTTACGATGATTTGTTTATCGTGTGTTTGTGTGGCCCAAAGTCACTCGAGCCGGGACGACGCGGCGCCTCCGAACCCCAAATTACCGCTGCAAACTCCGAGAATCCGACCATGTGTTTGTTATTTGAAATTAGACGTGCAACAATCGATTTTGTTTTGAAAACAATTGCCGCGCCCCGTTCAATATGAGTGAAAAGATTGAGGACAATTAAATTTTTTTTTAATAAAGTTGGTGAATGACTTAATTATTATCTATCGATAATTATGTGGAATAATAAA
This sequence comes from Dorcus hopei, assembly GCA_033060865.1. Taxonomy (NCBI): domain Eukaryota; kingdom Metazoa; phylum Arthropoda; class Insecta; order Coleoptera; family Lucanidae; genus Dorcus; species Dorcus hopei. Next base: position 69,165,473 of record CM065425.1, on the reverse strand, counting down.
ATGTTATTATGTAAAACGATGTAAAAACATAATGGCTACGTTCGTAAGAACCAGCGCTCAAGTAGCATTCATCTGTGATTGGTGGATTTTTTGAATTTCTTTGAAATAAGCCAATCACAGACGAATGCTACTTGAGCGCTTGGTTCTTACGAACGCGGCCATTTGTTTTCGTTATTTTCCATGAAAGCCACACATAAAGAATAAAAATCCCTAGATGGAGACGCGGGAAATTCAAACGATCTTCAAGCCACACATAAAGAATAAAAATCCCTAGATGGAGACGCGGGAAATTCAAACGATCTTCAGTCATTTTCGCTCACAAGTAGGCGTTGTTCTGATCTCTCCCTAATAGACGTTTCTGAGTGAAACAATAAAATCCGTCAGTGTCAGTCTGTCAGACTAATTACTGTCAAATAGGCAACTGCCATGCCATATATGATGGGAACTCTTTAGACGAATTGCAAGCAGTGAAATTATTATGTCTGTTAAATGGAGGTGAGTGACTCGTCCGGGTTTTCCCCCCTCAAGTACGCGACTTCCATTTTATTTCAGGGAAATGCATATCCCATATCTATTATTTGTATTATTGCGACGGAATTCTGCGAGAGGTTCTCGTTCTGTGGCCTACGAAGTAAGTACTTTTTATTATTATCACACTCTATCAAGGTTATCAAAGACTCGTCGGTGTTTAATCCTCAAGCGACCGACGTGATTTCCATTTTAATAGAAAATGCTTCGGTTCGGACGGGATCAATAAGGGGCAAAGATTTTTTCGTCAGTGTTCATTGCAAAAAAGTTTAACGACTTCAGTTGGTTATTTTTAAATACGTATCTATCGTTTTAACAACGTACCTACAATGCAGACCATTCAAGTTGTAGTTTCTTTAACGTCCATTCCATCTTCAAACCTTACTTATCGAGACGACACTTTCAACACTCGATATCAATTTTATTTTAAAACTTATTTCAGCTATATTGTCGCTGTACCTTAGGAATGAATTAAGACTAACCGAAAACACTGCAACGATGGTCTACCACGTCTTTATAATGATCTGCTACATTCTGCCTGTGGTAGGGGCCATTTGTGCTGACAGTTTCTTGGGAAGATACAGGTAAGTCCCCGTTAAAGAGACGAGGAGACGGCCAATTGTATCGGGGCCGTTTCTAAAATGAGGATCTATTAATTGATTGCTTGATTATTTGTGATTTCATTGTCGGAGGATGTAGTCCTTGGGCTCAAAAGCTGTGGAAAGTTAATTAAATTGCATTGAAGAGCTTAACGTAGACGAGGAGACGACCAACTGTATCGGGACCGTTTCTAAAATGAGGATCTTTATTGATTGATGGATCATTTGTGATTTCTTTATCAGAGGATGACAGTCCTTGGATTCAAAAGCTGTCGAAAGTTAATTAAAATGCAAAATATACGCAAAATAAAAGAAGTATGACATGGTCAATAATTGAATATATTAATTAGAAAGATTCCATGCAATGGGGGTATCAATCTAGGCGAAGGATCTTCTTCCTTACACTGTATCTTCACCCACACCACGAATACTTAAAATTTAAGCACCTGCTCGCAGAAAGGGGACGTAGATATAGTTAAAAGAGAAAAAAATTAAAAAGGGAGACATGTCTGTTCAAGAAAGGTTCAGTTTGAAAATGAAGAGGGGAAAGGCAACCATTAGCGAAAATGGTTCGGTGAACATCAACTAATTTTTTGAAACCCTTCTGGAACCGTGACGACTTATTGTTTACATTCAAAAAGGAAGATGCCACACCTCCCTTGAGACTTGCTACCCTCTTTAGCGCTCTCCCCTGGGAGTTTGTCCAAATAGGTCTTGTTGGTGATTTAATTAGCCGTTCTAACGCGTTAAGGGTTCTTTATCCGTATTATTATTCACTTTAACGTATCTTAATGGTCACTTATCTGAAGGAGAGTCAGTATTTTGGCTGAGCCATTTCCTCGTGCCCGTCATCACCTGAGAATGTTTACGTTAAAGAATTAAAGTTTGAAATTCTTTTGTGCATACGACTAAAGGCGATTCCTGTTTCTCGGCCATTAGCACGATTAGGTCAACTGTATTTTGGAAATGGTCTACTGTGCTCTTACGTAAACCTCTGAATACTGATGGCGTATTTTGCAAGAACTAATGTAATTGATGCAGTTGGTTCTCCTTTCGTCTACTTTACGCCATTATTTTGGTTTCCACGCATTTTCAAGTGATTTAAATTGAATATCATTTCGTTTTTTATTTTACAGAACGATCCTTTATTTTTCTGTAATTTACCTCCTGGGGAACATATTAATGATCGCCACAGCAATCCCCATGATTGACTTCTCTCCGATGTAAGTATGACAATAATAAATATTGCGTTTTCTTTACTATAACATGAAGCGAATCAGGTGGGATCAGCAACGTTTAACTTCTCACGTCTATATTTGCTTTTATTAATGACTGTAGCTATTAGGGTGTGTTCCGCTAATAATCGGGGGAGATACACGATATGCCGGCGATAAAATGAAAGATGGCGTGACACTGTTTGCTCCATTACGAGAGTAAGTGTTCGCCGACGTTTCGGCAAATTAATTAATCGATGAGATACGTTCACGAAGACTTTGGATTATTTTATACTTCCCATTCGTTTTATTATTTGAGGCAACCTAAAAGAATCTTAATTAAATTTGGCTTGAAAATCCTGCCTCCTTAAAAAATCCAAAATCCAAAGGCTCTTCTTGTATCTATGTATAAAAATGTCAATTTCACTTTGGTGCAGTTGTCTCCTCTGCATCCCAGATCGCCAAGCCATGCGCCATTGCAAATAAGAAGGACTATCAGCTGACGTAAAGGGATTTTGTTTTAGTACGATGACGGTTTTTGGACTGACGCTCATCTCTATAGGAAGCGGTGGTTCAAAACCCTGCCTGGCCGCCTTCGGGGGCGATCAATTCCGCCTGCCAAACCAAAAATTGGAACTGCAGCAGTTCTTCTCGTTGTTCTACTTCAGCATCAACCTCGGCGGCTTCGTCGGCATGATCATCACGCCGATCATGAGGAAGGCCATCACGTGTTTCGGGGATGACACTTGCTACGCCCTAGGATTCGGCTTCCCCTCTTTGCTCATCCTAATGTCGCTCAGTAAGTAACGCACAATCTCAAAAGGGTTTTCCTTTTTGAAAACGTGTACCCACCTATCGACAATGGCAAATTCCAAACGTTTGCTATTAAAAGCGATATGAACTTGTTTTAGTGATCTTCGTCATGGGTAAGCCCTGGTATAGGATGAAGGTTCCGAAAGGCAACGTGGTGTTACAGTTCGTAAATTGCACAGTTGTAAGTACCCCCATTTCCACCCTCCCCATCGATTAAGATTTTTTATTTCAGTTCGCCCTGATGGAGAAGGCGAAATCCAACAGACAACCCTGCCACTGGTTGGATCACGCCAAAGAAAAATTCAACATAAAACTAATACACGACATGAAAATCGTCTTTGCAGTTCTTTTACTGTACACCCCCCTCCCACTGTTTTGGTCTTTATTCGATCAACAAGGATCCAGATGGACTTTCCAAGTAACCCCATCCAAGTAACCTTTCCAATTTACTTCTTTCTTGTTTTGCAGGCGTCTCGCATGAATGATTACTTCTTAGGCATGCAAATCCTGCCTGACCAGATGCAAGTCATCAATCCCGCCCTGGTACTCGCTTTCATCCCCCTATTCGATAGAGTCGTCTATCCGTACCTCACGAAAATCAACTGCTTGGAGAACCCGTTGCATCGCATGGCCGTCGGTGGGCTTCTCGCGGGGCTCTCGTTCATAAGCGCGGGTTTTCTGGAAATCATCCTCCAACAAGATTACCCGGCGTTGCCCGGATGTCACCAGGCGTCCATCAACTTCGTAAATACGCTCCCGTGTAGTGTGGAAGTCAAGCCGCATTTTTCCCCCGCGGTAGTGCTTAACACATCCGATTTTTACACCTTTGACAACATCCACGCGCGCAATCAAACCAGGTATGAGGTCACGCTCGAAACGGGCCAAATCTGCGGAAGCATCCGGCTCACGAGGAACCAGTACCACATGAGCGTGCTCGCCAAAGAGTACCAAGTATAAAACGGCCCTGAGTGCAGTGGTTAATCACTACAACTTTTATTTTAGACCGACACGGTTTTGCTGGGGGTGAACAAGGAAGACGAGCTAGAGTATTACCTCGCGGATCCGTTGGATTACAGGGATTCCCTTAACGAAAGGCCGAGGATGAGGTATTTAATTGTGATTGGGGGGGGTGGATCTTCAAGTGGCTTAATTTTCTAGGATCATCTTCATCAAATCGTCCGAGCTTTACCATAATATTACGGTGAAATTGAAGAGCGTTACAACCGGCTTGACGGATGTTTATTACCTTGGGGAAACACCCCAAGATATATCGGTTTCGCCTTATGTCGAATTACCAAATGGGGCGTAAGTTTCTTGAACGCCAGCAAACCAATTACGAATTTCATAAGTTCTTTTAGTTATGATTACATTGTAAGCAGCAGAGAAAAATGGGCTATATTACAGGAGAGAGTACATTTGGCTTTGGGTGGAGTTTATTGCCTTGTAATAAGGGAACGACAGGGTAACATAGAGGTATGCTAATTTAATTAATGTTCATAAAAGTGAGACCTAATAAAAAAACCAGGCAATGGTTTGAGCTGCCCCTTCGCACTTGATCAAAGAATTTGGTTTTGGCTTTGCTAAATGACTTAAAAGACTTATTTTTGTTTTGTTTGTTAGTTCGTGAATTTGTTTACAATCCTACCCCCGAACAGCGTGAACATGCTCTGGTTGATTCCCCAATACTTCTTGATTTCCGTGGCAGAAATCATGTTTGGAATAGCGGGTTTGGAGTTTTCCTTCACGCAAGTAATGTGGGCGCCCCCATCAGGTGCGTAGAATAAAGTCGGGTCGATTTTAGGCGCCTAAGAGCTTGAAGACCGTCACGATCGCCGCCTGGTACTTATCCGTCGCGTTCGGAAATCTCCTAGTCATCATCGTCACCCAATCAGGACTATTCCGGAATCAGGTATGTAAGAGGTGAAGGGGGGCGCTGCAAAACTAAACATGTTTTTTTATATTCATTAAATGAGATCATCTTTTTATCTTTAATTATAAGACAATTAACTGCGTCGTACGTAAACAATTAAATAAAAAGTAATACATCATTGCTACATGGCATTTATAATTTAATGAGATTCAGCAATGAAAACGATGGTGTAAAAACTGTCAGTTAGATGGCGCTGGATTATTTTATTGCACTTTATAATTTCCTAGGCGTCGAGAAAATTAAATTGTAACGTAACTAGCGATTTTGAGGTAAATAAACGACGGGACAGAGAATTCTTTCGCTTCTGCGCCATTTGATTGGAGATCTCGAGATTGTGGAACAATGCAGAATCAAAGAGCAATTTGTATAAACGCGATAAGGTTTTATCTGATCTTGGATTTGTTATTCGCGTTTTTGTTCGAAACCTGCCCTGCTGCTTGAAAACACACAGATAAGTCGTGACAGTTAAATAAACAATGCTCAATAGTCCAATACTCTTTCATAACTTCATATTTCTTAAAACTATTTGATAAATAAAACATTCTTCTGGATGTCGGTAAAAATTAAAATATTTTTTTATACCTATGGCGTGTTCAGAAATGATTGAAGGATGTTTGAATTTAGCGCGCTGTCGTATTAGTAATTTTCACCTTGCATGTTGGTGTTCCTGCTGAGTATGATGGCGTACTGTTATTGTTTACGCTTTGACTTTTTTATTTTACTTATCAGAAAATGTTTTCCGTATTACCACTTTTAGCGCCGTATATTTTTCATTGGTAAACGAAATGGTAAAACAGCACAGAATTCAGTGCCAACTTTTAAAAATAAACGTCTTTCAATCATTTCTGAACGCACTGTATTTTATTTTTCCCAACCGTTCCAGATCTATTCAGTTGTTTCAATACGAGTACAAGAAAGTACATTTCACAAGAAATAATAGTGAGGGTATTCCAAAAGTGCCTTTTTCATTTATGCAATCATTATTACAAACTTTTTAAAAAGTCGTTCAAGTAAATAAACAAATTTATTTTTCCCAACCATATACAGTGCCTTTTATGAAGTCCGTAACATATGGAATTTACAATATTTCTAAAAGACCAAAATAATAAATTTATTATGTTGTAAGTAAAGCATGTTTTGGCAGAAAAAAACATCTGTAATGCGCCACGTTTGTTGACCTTACGTACAACTAAAAGAACAATAAAACTGTCCAAACAAAAACGAATTAAATTTATTGCCAAATTAAATAACTGGACCGTACGGACCCGGCCGTCTACCTGGATTCCCAAGAAAGGTCACCGAAATGTTATGACTACAATGGGACATACCTCCCCATCTGTCTACGCTAAGTAATGCTATGTAAGATTTATTGCGGCGGCGTTAAGAAACTATGCTGTTAAACTACTTTTGTGTTACGGCTGAATGACCCTTGCGGGGAATCCACAATAAATAATAATACTTTCTTAAATACGGCTCGTGATCGCTGTAACTCTGGACTTTCGCTGTCGTAACTCAGTTCTTCTTAGTGCGGCGATGGGATAACTCGAGAGAACAAGGAACTAATTATGTTTAATAAAAAAAATGCGAAGTTAGATTTAATTAATTATTTATTGCAAAAAAAGGTAAAAGCTCCTTGTACCAGCCACTGAAGAATCGTTTAAATTTGTCAAAATGTTTATCTCTTTTCAGTTATCATTAAAAGAAGGCGTCAAGGTTTTTGATCTCCTTTTGGTTGTCGCTAAAAGAAGCGTAATTTTAATCTGCCAAAATCTTTTAACTATCTTCGGTAATCATTAAAAAAAGAATCATTTAAACTTGTCAAAACTTTTCTTCAATTATCATTGAAAAGTCAAAAGCTTTGGTGTCTTTTTGGCTACCGTTAAAGAAAGAGTCATTTCAATTTGTCAAAAATTTTTCGTCTATCTTCGATAATCATTAAAGGAAGAGACATTTAAATGTGTCGAAACTTTTGAACTGTTTTCAGTTATCATTAAAAGAAGGCTCATTTTAATCCGTTAAAATTTTTCTCTCTTTTTGGTCATCACCAAAAGCAGGATCATTTTAATCTGTTAGAACAGTTGGTCTTTTTCTGGTTGACATTTAAAGAAGCGTCAGTGTACTGTCAACATTTTTGGCCTTTCTTTTGTAATCATTAAAAGAATTTATCAAAACTTTCGATATCTTTTCAGTTATCATTAAGACTTTAGGTCATTCTAATCTGTTAAACCTTTGTCTCTTTTCATTTGTAATGCGCCCGGTTAAAATCCCGGTTTGTTGACTTTTTACGGACAACTAATAACACTGTCTCAAACAAAACAAATTAAATTAATAACTGGACCGACAATATTTACCTGCAAAATTCCAAAAGAGTCACCCAAACTTTACTACGACAATAATTGGTCATGCATTCCTATACCATCCCTTCCGGACGGTCGACTACCTGCTAAGTACCTAGGACCTATCGCCGGCGCTACGGGTTAATTCTACTGGCCCATATTCTGTTTCGATTGAACGACCCTTCGGAATCAGTGATAAACATTACCGTTATAATATTGATAATAATTATAATCTCGTGACCGCTGTGAATCTGGACCTACGTTGTGGTAACCTGGTTCTCTTGGTGCGTCGATAAATAAGTCGAGAGAACAAAGGAGCTAATTACGTTAAATAAAATACGAAGTTAGATTATACCAGACACTGGGGGGTCTGATATAATGAGCGTAAAAACCTTGCGTTGAAATCAATACAAAAAAACCAAATTTACGGTTATCAGAACTACAGTAGAACCCGCTTAACAGATTTCACTTTCGAATATCGGCGCGGCCTAACTGCTTACAAATCACACAGCTGGTGGTTCCGTACAGACACAAATAGTTGTTGGAGAGCTCTGTTCCTTTTTATTGACAATTATATTGACAATTAATTTAAGTTCAACTTAGATTTGGTCGTGGTAAAGTTGCGGACAGAAAATTTCGGATATCACTGTCATTCCACTGACGTAAAAGTTAAGAAATTCCTATATGTATACGTCTAATGAGTGGCAGTGACATCTGAAATTTTCTGTTCGCAACTGTACTAGTGTTCGTCACTTCTAAGGGTGGGTTTACAGGAAGCAAATCAAATATTTAATTTCGAATTAAACTAATCACGATTAAGTTGCCATTGTGAACTGTCAAATTAACAACGTCATCAAAATTTAATTGTAATTAAATTTTGTGTAAACTGGCCCTAAGACTCCTTCTGCTCAATCAGCCAACGCATAGTGTGACACAATGGGTCTACAGTGTACTTAGTCAATGGAATTGATTAATTAATTAATCAGACGTTCTGGAGAAGTACGTGATACAAAATGCCGCCCTCAGCGATCAATTTGCAGGACAGTCAATAGCAATCACCAGTTTTTCAGGGACTCCTTTTGGAGGTGATGGGAAACCCTGACGCTAGCTAATTAATTAAGGTCGGATGGCTACGTCCAATCGCCTTGAGACGGTGGTATTATGTACTCGTTTCTTTAAATCCCTCTCTTCGTCGTTTTTTCGTCGGCTAAACCTATCTAATTAATTATTGCGCAATGGACCCAAATTAACTGTTTTTCGACACTCCGCTACGTGCGGTTATGGCCCTTTCAGTCTCTCGGCAAATCGCTTCTAATTAACCTGCAAATCTTTCGGCAAAGACCACAGCTTGGTCCATACATATACAGGGTGTGAAGAAACTTTGTTAAGAAGATGGCTATGATTAGGTGGTTAAAATTGTTCGGCCTCGTAATTACGAAATTCGTAACGAGCAATTAATTGGCCTTGATTTCTGGTTTTGAGATTGTGCTGGCACACTTGGTTTCGGCGGCAGATATAACTTGCCTCAGACCAGTGATTCAGATTGGCGATTTCCCTGTACAAATCGAAAACAACCGTTAGCGTGTTTCCAACTTGCCTGAGAATATCTCCAAAGGAAAACTATTTTCTAAGAGTACACTGTATTGAATTTCCAGATAGATTTGAGGAATAGTTACTTGCTGCTGGTGGGTTAAATGACAGAACTGGCCTAATAATTAATGAAACAATGACCAACAAATTTTACTAGGTGAATGCCACTAGTGTAGTTCAAATGTAAGATGAAATAGTGTAATTAAAATTATCTAAATGTAATGGTAATACTGAACTTTACAGACTCTTTAGACAGTAATTAATGCAAGTTAAATTGATACCACCAAATGTGTGATGAAGAGATACAAACAAATGCAAATTACCTCACCGCGTATCCCGTGATTCGCTCACCAAACTCCGCGCACTTCACTTCTGTTTTATAGCACTCGCGACGCGTGCTCGTGTTTTGATTAATTGCCCTTTCTTACCACACTGTATTTTAACCGTACCGAAATATATGTTTATCCTAAATCCGACGGCTGTTAAGGCATAAGGAAAAATGAACAAGAAGAAGAAGAAAAAATGTTGCTAGAGGTCCCATGATTCTATGAACATGTCCATCTTCTATTAATAATGTTCTTCTATTTGGGCGCAATTTGACTTTCTTCAGAAATTATTGAACAAAAACATAACAATGTTGCAAGTTAAACGAGAAAATCAAACAAAATATTAGGAAAAGGATAACACATACAATATTTATTTTTAATTTCATGCAACTAAATATGATAAAAAGTTGATCCTTGTAGCACACCAATTAAAACAAAAATTAAGTAGGTAATTCTTGTTTCTACTCGTCAGATCGAAACAATTTCATTCTGTTTATTACTCAAATAATTAAATAATTTAATTAGTGGTTGCATAGCCGAGTTGGTTGATTTTCTGCGTTTCTCTAGTTTGTAAGGCCAACTCCGAAAGATTTGGTAAGTCAGCCTTAGTACATAATTACCAGCCCCCCCTCCCCACAAGCTTGGGACTAAAATGGCGTTAGAAAAAAAATATGTAGACTGTTCTTAATTAATTCATTTCATATTTTTCTTTCTTTGTGTTCTAGGCGTACGAATTCTTTTTCTTTGCCGTTTTAATAGTCGGAGACATGATGCTGTTCATTCACATGGCGTCGGAGTATAGCTTCGTTCAGCTGGAAGCAGACAGTTCAGTGGCGATGATGGAAGAAACCCCCCTGTTAGCCCCCTTGAAGAAACTCATAACAGCCAACCAGAGTCAATAGCACCGGATTTTATAGCGCTTATCTTTAGTATTATTTTCACTTTCTTTTTTACGATAAATATAAACCTAGGAAATACTTTTGAAGACGAATTCATTTTTTTACCCTTGAAGAAACTCATAATAGTTAATCGACGTCAATGCCACCGGATTTTATAACGCTTATCTTTAGTACTATTTTCACTTTGATTTTTCTTGCTTTTTTTTACGATAAATATAAACCTAGGAAATACTTTTGAAGTCGAATTCATTTTACCCTTGAAGAAACCCATAACAGTTAATCGACGTCAATGCCACCGGATTTTATAACGCTTATCTTTTATTATTAATGTTGATACAGACATTGAGAAAACCTTAAGAATTATGTAGACATAAGTTAAACAAAATTTTATAATTTCAATAATAATCATTTCAGCACATACAAGTGCTAATAAATTTATAATCGATTGCGCTACTTAATCTTCGAAATACCTGATAATCCTTGGGACTTGTATTGCATGGGAAGTAATCACTATCTCCAACAGTTAATAACCACAATGTCTATCAAAAAATGAATTGTTCAGATAAAGTGCTGAACACATATCGATAGATAATATATATATTTTTTTATGTTGACCGTCGTTTTACCGACGAACGCCAGTTACCACCCGACCATCGCGTTTTCTAGTTCCTACAGGTAGTACGTAGTGATGGAAAACGAAAACGAAGAAAAAAGAAATGGAACCAACGGTGAGTTACAAAGGCAAATAATTAAAATTAAAAACGGCGTCTTACCTTTACCATTTTGCCTAGTAATCATTTAATTTTTTTTAGTTTTAACTTTTTTTTATAAAAGGATAAAGTTTAAAGTTTTAAATTGGCTCTTCATTAAGTTGAGCCGGTACTGTTTTGAATGAATTGAAATGAATCGATAAATTACATTCCTTCCCTTAATAGATATTTTTGAAATTGACATTCTTAAAAATTAATTAACTGAGAATAATTTTAACACATTGTAACAGTGACACTGTTGGGTTTATTTACATAAGAATTATTATAATTTTCGTTTACTAATGTGTTAATAAATGGCTTATTATTATTATTACTAAATATTTTTTGTTGCCCTATACATAGAGGCTAAAGGTAATGAATATTTAGGTCTCCTTTGCATGTACAGTAGCGGACAATAAAATCCAAGCAAGAATTTGATATCTCCTGCGTAATTAGATAAATAAATTGAGGTTATATTCCTGTCAAAAAGTAAAAAAAATTGAAATGTCAAACTTAATTAACTGAAATCTCATGGCAACTCTTTTCTCTGTCCAACCTTCACCTAGCAAAGTCAGAACTCTTACTTATTGAGTGAAACCTAAGTGAAGCAACTTGTCAAAATACAAAGTAGGTAAACCAAAAATATATACGAGTTTTACTGTCGGCTACTGTACAAGTGTCTTCTTTAAATTACGTTCAACTACCAAATTGGTAGGCAATCCAATTAACAAAAGTGTTACTTAAGTTGCATAAATAAAGGCTTTCGCTGCCTGTATTTTATTTTCACGTCCTCTTTCTCTTATAGATTATTTATCAATAAATAAGGAAGTCGAAAAATGTGTCAGGGTGAAATTAATTTCGTTCCTGTTACGGTCTTGCCAGTCCAGAAACTGCGTCTTTCCAAATTTTAAATCGAGATATTTCCACTCGAAACTTATCGTTTATCTTCAAAGTAATATTCGAGCAGGACGTACAACAAAGCAATGGCAATCTAATCTCTGAAATCTCAGAATTTCGTCTGGTATTTACCGCCCGTGTGCACATAGGACAATTTTGTTTATAGTCTAAGATCCTACAGCGTGTTTTCTACGTTCATCTGTTATTTTAACGAAATACGATTCTAATGGAAGATTACACACATTTAGTTATCATGGAAACCAAAATTCAATATGATATGATACAAACGTGCCCAGTCCCGCTTCAGTTGGCCCCACCTATTGAAATTTCAATTTCTTTGAAAAATTGATAAAATGTAAAACTAACTGCCACTTTCTGTTATTTTAATTACATAGATATAGTGGAATAACTAGAATATGTGAATCAGATTTAATTTTTTAATGTAAATCGAAATTGGTGCAACGCATTTTATGCGTCCACATATTTCTAGCACTATATTATGAAATTGGGTATAGTTGCTATGCAAAGGCATGACCACGATGGCATGACAAATCATTATTGAAAAAAGGGGATGTTACCCAATAGTAACTTTTCAAATGCGTTTCGCCCTAAAGTTTCTATATTTTTCGTTTTTCTGTTCAATTTATAATCTTAAGTATATATTATTTACAACTTTAGGATTTAGTTTGTGTAAATAATCTCTAGAATTTTGTAACTGGGCCAACTGAAGTGGGACTGGGCTCGTATTCGGCTCGTATTCGGACTCGTAATGATCCGCAGATTGCAAATATGTATGCAGTATGACGAAAAATTCATTTTTTCGTTTAATTTACTCCTTCCAAAATTCAAGTAAATCGATTAAAAAATAAACATTCTAGAAGGGTGAGCGCATGGCTTGGGACACCCGGTATAGAGATCAATAAATTGTTGTGTACAAATTATTGGAGTCCAAATCATCCAAATATCATTCACGTTTTCATTTGGAGTCCAAATCATCTAAGTTATCATTCACGTTTTCATAACTTAATTAGTTTTAATCATTTTATAGGAGCTGTGAAAAAGTTACAAATGAAGATAGATAAATATCAGGAGACGGCGACCCCTTTAACCAAATTCACCCCCCCTCCCCTCATGAATAAAATTAGTTGTTCTGCAACCTGAAGTGGAACTAAATAAAATTCAAATTTGATTGAAAAAATTTGTACTTTAATTATATTTTCCGGGCAAATTCTATAGCGTATGTGTGAGGGACGGGTGGTTAAAACTGAACGATAACAGAAGAAAGGGGATGAATTATCCTTTACTTTCAACTTTAGTACAAGGCCTCGTCGAAATACTTCAGACTACTGTAGAACAACTCACAAGACAACATAAAACAAATTCAAAATAATTTTATGACGAGAAAAACATCATCTGATAATTAAAATAAGCAATGTTAGTTTATAAACATAGCCAAAATAGTAAAAAATCAAATTATTAAAATTTTTACCCAACCATAGCACTAGATACAGAGACAAACGGACTTTTGGAGAACAGCAACACCCACTATGACATTCTATAAATGCCTTCGGGCTCTGCAGATGCACGCGACCAAACTGCTTGAAGCTGTCTGATTCTTGTGTTTTTCTACGCTGCCTTTTTATTTGGTTTTTCTTGATCACGTGTGCGATATAGCACGAGGTCAGCTAACATCTTTACTACTGCAGTTGCAGGTGCATTTCTTAGAATTTTGCAATGTCCATCGTGTGTCATCTAGCGCAAGGTTTCTTAGTAAAGCGAACACCTGCTACGGTTACGCAATTTTTCATGTGGGCGGATTTCCCTCGCGATCGCGTTGCATTAAATTCTATACTATGCTTTTGATAATTATAAGATGCTTGGATTCTTACATATGGCATGCGAAATTCTCGGTGCATTAATAGTTTTCCTAAATACACAGGAACTTCTATAAAAACTGCCCAGAAAATTAGTTTGGAAGATTTTCAGAAAAAGAGCTAAATTAAACAAAAAGAAACTCTATTTGGGGAATTAAAAACTGTCCGCCTAAGAGAGGTATCTGCCCTGGGATATTTCACTATATCTTTAATATGCATTTGCCTCACTTGCCACGCTGTTTCCCTTGTCTTTTGTACAGATTAGACTTTAGAGCATAGATTCTCAAACTAATTTCGTCTACCGCCCACTTTGAGAATCAATTATTTTCTAGCGCCCCCTAAAACTTTTAACTTTACCACATCTTAAAAATCACAATCACTTTAACTTTAGTTAAATTATAGCCTGCCATATATGAGTCTTATCTAGTTTCTCCCAATTTTCTCTGTGCCCTTTACCGCCCCCCTGTAGGCCTCTAGCGCCCACAAGGGGGCGTTATCGCCCACTTTGAGAATGACTGCTTTAGAGTATGCTTCTAGTCTCCCGTACACCCATCATTAAAATGTTGGCAACCGTAAGTTGTGGCAGCTTTTTCTCAGGCAACCAAATTTCATTGTCCAGAGGACAAATTTTGCTTTAATTTGATATAAATATTTTTTCAATACACGATGAGTGTAGACAGTTAACGAAAGAGGACCTGTTTGCACCTGGCTGCCAGGGGTTTGCGACAGGTTGAGAAGCGGCAACCCATATATTTCAAGTTCTTCAAATCATTCTCTTTTAGGTGGTACTTCATTTACTTTGCAAACAAATGAACGAAATTGTTTAAAAAAATTTATTAAAACTGCTGTAATTAAGGATATTTGCAGCAAGCTTTTGCAAGGCAACCCAGCCAAAATAACAGTGAATGTAGAAAACACGCGATAGGATCTGGTACTATTAAATCGTCGTTTACATTACCAAATTATTTCATCCACCGTCGGATGTGGGAATGAAGGAGAGGAGAGCGAGAATACGCCCCAAATTTTGGCCAAAATTTCAACTTTATTAAACAATTTGTGAATAGTACTGACAGCCATCTTTTGAAATCAATTTAATGTTCTTTTATTATAATCCTGAAAGATAATTTAAGGAGGTGGCTTAAAATTTTTGGTTTTTCAAAATTAAAAAAATATATATTTACTTCTGCTATAGAAAAGCCAAGCAACAGCTAGCAAGGGGTGGACCCCCCCTCGTAAATTCTTGTTTGTTGATTCGGTTTACTCGCTTTATATTTTCTGTCTTTTTGTATATACCTTTTATTTCTTATTTCTATTTATTTTTACATTGGTTTCCTCTTAATGTGCTCATTTATAAGGAAGGTAGGCACGCCTGTCATTCTAGAAATTGTTCGCTTTTTGTAACACCCCTGCAAAACGGAAATTTGCCTGAAATATTATCGTCCCGGATTTTTTTTTTAAATTTATTAATTCCGATTTCTTTTCATAATAAATTATTTAAATTAATTTCTGTATTAAAGTCTGAATTACATATTTCAATATTTTTTTTACCTTCTTCATATTTATATAGTGTATAGTGTTCACATTATTATAACTAAATAAACCAAACTTGACGTAGATGGCTTAAACTGAAATACATACTTTCAATTTGGCTTTTCTTTTTTTGTTGTACTTACGCACGTGGCAGATATCCTAATCAAATGAAACAAAAATCCTAATTAAAGAAAATATACAAAGTTGGACAAAAAAAAGCAACAATGCTTTATTTGTATTAAAATCAATGAGTATGATATAAGAGAAAATATGGTAAAGACCTTTAAAAATAAAGGAAGAGTGCCCGTTCAGGTTCACTTTCTTATGTAGAAATAACATTATGTACCAAATGTGTATGAATGGTTGCCCATTGTCTGACATGCGCCCGGTGCGCCGGACAGTGGCAGCAGAAAAAAGAATAGAGAGAAGGGCAACACTTTTGCAAAAGACTGCAGATTGCGTACCACATGCGACCAAATACAAAAACAAATGATAAACGACACTGAAGTAAAAACAAACAATAGAAAATCAATTGCAAAACAAAAAAGAAAAGGCAACAATTACAAGAAATCAAGAAATTGAAAAGGAAATAAAATGCAAAAGAAAAATTTCGTCCGCCTTAAGAATAGAAGAGCGCAATTTAAGGTAGACAAAACAAATGACAATCGCGAATGCAAAAAAAAAAACAAAAACAAAAGACAATCGATACTAAATCAACCAATCGTAAACAGCGAAGAAAAAGAGAGACCGTCGACACTTTTTGCAGAAGATTGCAGATAGATTGCTTATTACTATTACATACAATGAGAAAGCTGAAAAATCCAGCTGTAAATCGCGAATTTGGGAAAAGAATCCAAGAAACAAATAACGTCCAAGAAGGTAGGGAAAATGCAGTCTTTTTCTTTTGGTTTTCCCTTTTTGTCAATTATGTTTCCGAATTTGTCAAATGACTTTCCAATCCGCAGGCCTACTATACTTTAAACGGAATGGAAAGTCATTTGACAAATTAGCAAACACATTTGACAAAAGGGGAAAAGCAACAGAAAAAGACTGTAATGAACCGTTTGCAAAATGGACAGCATATACTAACGACCTACATAAAATAGCAACCTAGATGCTAGAAGTTAAGAACATGAGAAAGCAAATGAAAACTAAAGTCAACATGGCAAAGACATTAGAAGAAAGAATAAATCATAGAATTAAGCACTCAGCTCGGAGAAATAAAAGAGACTGAGTTGAAAAGTTACAACAAGCCCAAACAGTTGTCCAGAGGAAAAATCTCGCAGAACTGTACACAATAACAAACAAAACTTTCAACTCTAACAAACCATTGAGAAGAAACGATGGTACACTGGTAACAACTGATGAAGAACAAATGATAACATGGGAAGACCACTTCTCCTCTATACTGAGCAGACCAGCGGAAGACGTACGTATTGAAAGCCCACAACTACCGGTACTACAAATCGAGACTAATCCACCGAGTGTGCAGGAAATTGACAAACTGACAAACTCCCAGCAGAACTGCTGAAGACAGACATCTCTGAAACCTGTTACCCTACTCGAATCAACCATTCGGGAAATATGGACATCAGAAGAATTCCCTACTGCCTGGAAAGCAGGCCTAACTGTAACACTACCGAAGAAGGGGGACCTTACAAGATACTACGAGTGAAGAGTTTGATTATCTCTGAACAGATGGCGCCACTAATTTTTGATTGTCGCTCTCGAAAATTTGAAAATTACCTTGGAAATTCAACCGAAGTTAAAATCAACTCAATTTAAAATCTAGAGTTGACACTATATGAAAAGTCAATTGATTGAAATAATTCTCTTGCTTTAAAGCAGATGGCGACACTAATTCGTTACGTCAAGAAATAATATCCAAATAAATTGTTCCTCTGCTCTACGACAGATGGCGCTGCTAATTCCTTGCTGTAATGAAGGAACACTTGCATGTTTTGAACCGTCATCGTCAAGACAATTTCGAGTGAAAA